>JAQQSW010010346.1:0-13011 GCA_028646575.1 Pseudocheirus occidentalis | reverse complement strand
GAACAAAACAAGGAGGGGTGCAGGATAGGAAGGAGGGACATACAATTAGCCTCTCACAATTTGCCCACCATGGAGATGTCCTGTGTAACTACACATATACAGCCTGTATTGAATTGCTGCTCCTCCCAGTGGGAGTGGTTGACAGGGGAGGAATTGCAAGAATCCAGAATTTAAAGCTATACAATCAAATGCAACTGGGAAATAATACATACAGGGACGGGGGCAGGGAGCTCCTCCCTGCCCTGCTAGAAAGCTAGAGGGGTGTTGGAGGAGGGCATAAAAGGGAACAGCTTGTGGGAGGGGTCTTACAGTGGAATCAATGTTCTGGGCTGGGGGTTAGGGGCAAAAAGGGGAGAAAATTTGTAACTCAAAACCTTGTGGAAGTTAATGATGTAACCAAGAAAATGAATTAAAATTAAAAAAAAAAGAAAAGCTGAGTGCTGCAGAATAAAAACTTTAAAATTGTGGTGCTAGAGAAGACTTTTGAGAGTCCCTTGGACAGTAAGGAGGTCAAATCAGTCAATACTTATAGAAAATAATTCATGCTATTCACTGCAAGGTCAAATACTAAAGCTGATATAATGAGAAGACAGGACTCACTGGAAAAGACCCTGATGTAGGGAAAGATTGAAAGCAAAGAAAAAGGAATTTGCATAGGATGAGATGGCTAGATCGTGTCTTGGAAACAATGAAAATGATCTTGAGAGTATTCAAGAGATAGTGGAGGATAGAAGAACTTGGCATGCTATGGTCCATGAAGAGATGAACATGACTGAATGACTGAACAGCAACAACAATACAACATAGGTAAAAGCATAGTTACAAATAAAAACAACAAAAGATCCTCCACTGTTGGAAAAGAAAGCATTAAAAAGGGATAAGAGGAAAAAAGGAAAGAAGAAAGAAAGGAAAGAAAGAAAGGAGGGGAGAGAGAGGAAAGAAAAAGAAATGAAAGAAAATAGGAAGAGAGAATAAAGGGAGGGAAGAATGAAGGAGAGAAGACAGAAAGGAAGAAAAGTAGGAAGAAAAGAAGAAAGGAAGAAGTAAAGAAGGAAGGAAGGAAGGAAGGAAGGAAGGAAGAAAAGAAAAAATAGAAGTGTAGGATCAGGTACAGGGCTAGGAAAAGAAGACAGTGCATTAGAAAAATGCTGCTTTTTATAGATTACAAGTGTTAGGCAACATCTCTTTTGCCACATCTTTCTTAATTCTAAGAAGATAAGTAGGAGCAAATGGAGGGGGAAATACAAAGGGACAGGATGAGGTAAATATATGATTAATAATTGTAACTATGAATGTGAGTGTGATAAATTCACCCATAAAACAGAAGAGAATAGGAGAATGAATTAGAAAACATCCAACAATACCTCATTTGTAAGAAATAAAGTGGAAAAATAAAGATTTACACAGATTTAAATAATTGTCTATATCAAAATCTATTATGCTTCAGCTGAACTTAAAAAAAAGTAGGGGTAACAAACATGATTTCCGATAAGATTAGAGTAAATTTAGACAGGATAAATAAAATAAGCAGGGGAATAACTTTATACTTAAAACTGCAATACAAAATATAGAAAAAAATCAATATTTAAATATATGGACCAGAGAGGACAACCTCTAAATATTTAATGGAAAACTTAATCAAGTTATAAAAAGAAATAGACAGTAAAAGCATAATGTGGGGGAAAGGAAGTTGTTGCTTTTGCACAAAAGTCAAGTTGCTAAACAAGATGCAGGTGATTATTAGGCAACTGGAAAGTATAAGGAAAATGAGGGGAAGGGGGCAGGGTAATGGGAGATGTAATCAGGGGTGGAGAATCACATGGGGAGTTTAAGTATTTTGGATAGGCTGTAAATCCTATGGTACTCAGCCAATGGGGAAACAGGAAGAAAATATGAATCAGGAATAGGGAAGAAAAATCTGTGTATTTGTCAATTGGTGCACCTACTTGTTAGGTGTTGGCTCTTGCAAGAATGTTAAATAAAAGTCCTTACTAATTAACCAGCAGCTCTTGATAAGATGCTTGTTTTTTTTACACTATTAGTGGGGTACTTACTTGAATTACTTTTAAATCTAGAGACATCTAACCTAATATAAACTAGAAGGTTTAGTATCTCAAGAAAAATAATGAAAAAAGTAGGAAAGAAGGGTGCCTAGCAGTGCCAGATCTCAAACTATACTATAAATCAATAATCTTAAAAATTATTTGGTATTGGCTTAAAAATAGATCATTTAGTAGAAATTATTAGGGATACAACAAATAGAGACAAAACAACACAGTAGTGAAGGGTTCCATAAATTTAAAGACTCCGATTTCTGATGTAAGGACTCATAATTTCACAAAAACTACTGAGAAATCTAGACATCAGTCTGGCAGAAATTAGGTTTAACTCAACATTTCACACCACATACCAAAATGAACCCCAAATGGCTACATGTTGAAGACAAAGTGATATCATAAGCAAATTGGAGCAAGTTAGACAGAAAAAACTTTTCAGACCTAAAGGGTATGGCTAATCAAGGAATAAGGGAGATTATAAAAGATCAATACTTGGTTTTAATTATAAAAAATTTAAAACATTTTGCATAAACAAAACTAATGTAGTTAAAAGTAGAAGCGAAACAGGTAGCACGGGGGAAATCTTTCCATTGTTTCTATGAGGTGGTTCTCTTTCCAAGACATGAAAGGAACTGACTTCAATTTTGAAGCATGAGAGCCATTCCCAATAGTTGAATGATCAAAGGCCTTGATTAGGGAATTCTCAAGAAAAGAAATACAGTTATATAAAAAAACTCCAAATTACTAACAATGAGGCAAATGCAGGCTAAAACAACTTTGATGTTCCACTTTACGCCCAGTAGATTGATAAAGATGCCAAAAGAGGGGGAAAAATGACATGTTTGAGGTTCTGTGGGAAAACAGGCATTTGTATATTGTTGTTGGAGCTTTTACTTTGCTATCCTGGAAAGTAATTTGGAATTATTCATCCAAAGTCATTAACCTGTGTATATTCTATGCCCCTATGATGTAATTACAAGGAATATATACCTTACAGGGGTCAAAGGAAGAGAGAAAAAGACTCATAGGTAGGAAAACATTAATAGAAGTTATTAAGAGCAAAAAGATCTAGAAATTAAAGGAGTGCTCACCAATAAGGAAATGCCTGTATAAATTATAGTACATTTATATAATGTAATTTTATTATGTCATAAGTAATGACTAAATGGACAGTTTCAGAGGAAACAGGGAAGACCTGTAGAAACCAATGCAGAGTGAAGAATATTTTATACAATGACATTATAAAGAAAAGAAGCTTTGAAAGCCCTTAGAACTCTGACCAATGCAATGACCAAATGTGATTCCAGAGGACCAAAGAAGCATGCTTGCTGTTTTCTACCAGATAGTTGATGGGCTTAAATCACAGACTGTTATATATCTTTTTGGACACAGCCAATGTAGGAATTTACCTTGTTTGATAATGCATATTAGCTATGAGGTTTTTTTTTTATCTTCTTTGGGGTTGTTGTTCCATTGTGGGTAGAAGGAGTAAAAGGGCGAGAAAAAAAACACTCATAAAAATCAAAATAAAAGCAAAGTCTTCTTTTTTCTTCCCTTCCCTTTTCCTTTCCTTCTCTTCTTTTTTCTCCTTTTTAACATTTCATAAAATTCTGACCTTGAAACACCAAGAGAAGATCATTTCCATAGGCACAGCAGTACAGAAAAGAGGAAAAGGAATGAATATATGAAATTCTGAGTCTCCATTTGATATGTTATTTATTTATTTAAAACTTATTTAATTAAAAAAATATTTTTGAAAAAGTTTTGAGTTCCAAACCCTCCTCCTCCCTTCCTTCTCTTCCCTCTCCTTAAGGAGGCCCATCACCTGATAACATGCTATACACGTGGGATCATATAAAAAAAATCTCCATACTACTAGTCATGTTGTAAAAAAAAATATGGACCAAAAAGAAAAGGAAAAAGAAAACAATAATTAAGTTAAAAAGTATGTTTTTTATAAGAATTCAGATTCCATCAGCTCTTTCTGTGGAGATGGAGAGTATTTTTCATCATAAGTCCTTATATTTGTCTTAGATAATAATATTGCTGAGAATAGCTGTCATTCACAGTTCACCATCATACAATATTGGTGTAATTTTGTACAATGTTCTCCTGGTTCTGCTTACTTCACTTTGTATCAGTTCACATAAATCTTTTTGGGTTTTTCCTGAAAACATCCTGATGATCACTTCTTATAGCCTAATAATATTCTGTCACAATTATATATATATATATATACATATATATATATATATGTGTGTGTGTGTGTATAATATGTGATATATGTGTATGTATGTATGTGTGTGTATATGTATATGTGTATGTATATCTATATCTATATCACAATTTGTTCAGCTTCTTCCCAACTGATGGACAGACCCTCAATTTCTTAATTCTTTGTCACAAAAAGAGCTGCTATAAAGATTTTTTTGTACATATAGGATACCACTTAAAAATAAAATCTATCAAGATTTCCATGTTGATGTCAAAACTGGCCTGCTTGTCTGCGCTTACTTTTGAACTTTTTCTGTTCCCTTCTATGAATTTTTAAAAAAAAGTTTTCAGGGCTTTCTTTTTTGTGTCATCACTGTCATTAACTCCTCTCCCCTTAACCCTTCCTCAACTTTTTATTTCTGGCTGCTTCTAGCATTTTTTACTTTGACATGACATTCCTGAGGCTTTTTCTTTTGGGGTTTCTTTTAGGAGGAGATGGGAATTTCTTTTTCTATCTATATTTTGCTCTCTAGATCTAATAGGTAGAGAAAAGTTTTACTGATGGTTTCTTGTTATCATTTTCTAGGAGTCCAATGATTATTAAAGTATCTCTTCTTGGTTTGTCTTTCAGGATAGTTGTTCTTTTTTTATATGATATGTTTTCTTTTATTTTATTCAGTGTCTTGCTTTTATTCTGTTTCTTGTTTCTAATGAAGTCATTGGTTTCTCTTTCATCCATTCTAGTTTTCTGGGAGTAGGGTTTACTATTTTTCCTTCTAAGCTATATATTCTTCCAATTCTTTTAATATTAATATTTAATATCTTAATTTCTTATAGATATTTATGTAGCCATAAAAAGTCATTTCTTTCCTTTTGAGTCACTGATTTTAGTGGTGGAGTTACTTGCTCTTTCTATATACATACATATATTTGCACATGCACACATACATATACACACACATACACACATACATACATACACACACATCTTCCTTAACTGGGGACTTTGTGCCAAGACCAGGCTTTTCTCCCTGTTCTATTTTTGCATGGCATTGTTGACCTTTCTTGGTCACACCCTGAGTCCCTTGTGTTTCTGTTCTGACCTCCACTTCCCAGCATTATTTGAGATTCAGAATGCTAGATGTTCAGGGTCCTCTGACATCTCAGTATAGCCATTGACCTTGGAGTCCTTGGGCCTGGGCTGTCCTGGTCTGAGTACTAGCATGGAGCTCTGGCCACTATCACTTCTGAGGGCTTCCAATGTTCCCACATTGGGGATTTCTGACTTCATGGGTGTGTGTTCTTCCACTCTTGCTTATTGCAGACCCAGAATTCTGCAGGCTACACATATCTCTGAGAAATCTCAGTTGTGTTTGAAAGTTATTGGCTTGTTTGCCTGTTCTGGTACATTACTTTGTAGAGTTAGTGTTATACCAATCCAACTACCAGGAGAATATTTCCTAGAGCTATAAAAATAACAACAAAATAATTTGGAAGAACACAAAATCTTGAATGTCAGGGAGAATAAGCACCCAGGATACAAAGAAAGATAGAAAATAGTTCAAGGAGTTCACATGTATTACAGCATGTACCCTAATAACATCAAAATTTATATATATGAATATAAAGGTCATAACAAGACAATTAGAAAAGAACAAAATCAGGTATATTTTAAAGATGTGGTTAGAAGAATTCTTACCCACAAAATAACTGATGTAGTCACAAAAGATAAACAATTTTGATCACACATACTTGAAATGCTTTTGCATAAACAAAATAAATGCAGCCAGAATAAGAAGAGAAACCATTGGTTTAAAAAAAAAAACTTCTCTACACCAGATTCATCTAATAAGCTTTTGATACCCAAGATTTATAGGTAATTAATATAAGTATACACAATTAAGAGCCTTTCTTCAATGGATATATGGCCAATGGGTATGAACAAATAGCTCTCAAAAGAATTGCAAACTATTAATGACAATATTAAAAATAATTCCAAATTACTAATAAGAAAAATATCAGATACATGCACCTACACACACATCAGCCTCTGAGGTTTCACCTTATTCCTAGCAAATTAGAAAACAATATTAAAAATGGAAATAATTAACATTGTAAAGGCTGAAGAAAGACATGGAACACAGTATGCTTTTAGGAAAGCTATAAATAGGTCTGACCATTCTACAAAGAAATTTGGAATTATATATTTTAAAAAGTGATAAGAACATCCATATCTTTTGACCCAAAGATCCCGCTCCTAGCAATACACTCTAGAGAAGAAAAAGACAAAAAAAGGTCCCATACACACCAAAATTGATAGGAATAGTTTTTCTGGTAGCAAAGATTTGAAAATGAAATAAATCTCCGTAGATTGAGGAATGACTAAATATATTGTGGAAGATAAATATTACAGAATATAATTGTACTGTAAAAATTATTGTGAAGTATCAGAAAAGAAAGCAAAAGACTTATTTGAAGTAATGCAGATTAAAGGTAAGTAGGAAAACAATATTCACAGTTATTATGATAATATGAATGGAATAACAGCAAAAAGGTAAAATGAATGTTGTGTGGTTATAACGACCAAGAAACCTGGCCTTGGAAAAGAGTTGACAAATTTAGCTTCTCTCTTCTTTGTAAAGCTAAGGAGACTCTGTATATGAAACACTGCATACTCTGTCAAACTAAGTTGAAGCATTAGCTCATTTTCTTGATGTGCTTTTTTTAACTTTCTTTTTAAAAATTCATTAGAAGGTGTAAAGCCATACACAAGCAGCTTTCTAGAGGATAGCTGCTGTAAACGAAGAGCTTTCAAGGTTCTGATTCCATAGTATAGTAAACACTTTATTTATTCAGTAATAAATCAAAGCAAAACCTTTACAGAAATCAAGGTACAGCATTCACAATGTTACAACTTATCACAGAAAATAAAAATATTCAAACAACTTATCACTAAGATGGCCACATAGTTTTCACCATAGTGGTCACAAAGTTTTGAACAAAGAACAAACATTTAGTAACTCAAGCTTTCAATCATCTCAATCATTCAATTATCCTTGAGGAGGTTTGCCTCCTTAAGGGACACAAAGTACAATAATCAAAGTTCTCCACTCATGGGGCACACTAAGTTAACTCAATCAGTCACTTATTCAATCATCAATCAGTAAGTACAATCATTTAGTCAATAAATCAGTCAATCAACTCAATCATTCTATTTCATCATTCACTGTTCAAATAATCAGAAAATACACAAACCCTCCACCTAGTAAATTATGATTTCTCAGTCAGTACACAGTATCCAAGTAAAGTCTTCTTTCAGCTTGACTCTGGGTGGTCTCTCAGATTCCCTGGATCGCCTTCCATGGTTGCAAATCCTACCTGGATTCACCAAACTGTCACCTGAGTTCAAAGCCAGACAGTTCTCAGGTCCTTGTCCAGTTCTCCATACACTTCCTGTTCCATGCTGAAGCTCACAGTGTCCAGTCTACCTCAAATCCTTCAGTCTCCGATCCCAGGAAGTCAAGGCTCAACAAAGTGACAAATGGGTTCATACAAAGTACCAGCATCACAGTCATGCTTCCTCAGTCTTTGGCAGCTCCAGCTGTCCTTCATATATCCTCAGCAGCCCCTCAGTAACTCTGGCTGGCCCTCAAAAGTCCTTAGCAGCTTTGGCTTGCCCTCAGACTCAGCAGAAGTTTCATCTGGTTCCCAGAATCAAAATCACTTCGTTCAGGTTCTCCAAATAAAAATCATTCTCTCCAGACTGGGCCTCTCTTCCTTAGCCCCCAGATACTGGTTCTCAAAAACTGTCTTTCCCAGCCAGTGTCTTTCCTTATATACACACGGTATTAGTTTCTTCTTGTTTCAGCCAACTCCTTCCTGTTTCATCAGCAACAGGGATTCATACCTTCTGTTTCTTTAACAGAGGATTAATTACTAAGTGCTGAGTACCTTTTACTTTTGTCAGTACAAAGGGATGTTCACATTCAAATTACCTTACCATTACAGAAAGGGAGAATGAGCAAGGATATACACACATGCATAGACACACATGAAGGTGATGCAAAAGAAAATGAAATCTATAAATGAAATAAATAAAAAGATTGATAAGATTATGAAAAACAGGAAAGGTACCTCCAGGAATAGAGAACAAATGTTGATGGCCTTTATAGGTCAATGAACTTGAATCTGATTCCTGGCAAAATTCTAGAGCATCTAATATATTTAGAGAGAGTTTGTAAGTGTTTATAAAGAGAAATGGCAATCATTATACCAGGATGTCTTCATCAAATGCAGATCATGCCAAACTAATTTTATTTCCTTTTTTGACAAGGACACTATATTGGTAGATTAAGGGATGATGTTGATATAGTAGGGACAGCTTTCAATAATATTTTATGTTTCTAATATCACTGTGGATGAGTTGGAGAGATGTGGGATAGTTAACAGGACAGTTACAGAACTCTTCAAATGACTACTCCCACAGAATAGTCTTTCATAGTTCCCAACAAATTGAAGATAGATTATTAATAGAATCCTGCAGCCTTCTACTTTTTGCCCTGTGCTGTTTTAACATTTTCATCAATAATAAAAGCTAGCATCCATATGTCTCTTGAAAGTTTATGAAGCACTTTACATATGTTAACTCATTTGATCCTTAAAACAGCCTTGTGAAGTAGGTGCTATTATTATGTTTGTTTTACAAATGGGGAAGCTGAGGCACAGAGATTAAGATATTTGCCCAGTGCATATAGCTAGTGTTTGAGGTAGGATTCCAACTCAGGTTTTCCTGATTCCAAGTTCTGTGCTTCATCTTGTGGACCACTTAGCTGATCTAACTTGACCAAAGGCACAGAGGGCACGATTATCAAATCTGAAGACAATACAAAGCTGAGAGAGAGAAAGCTAATGAATTTGATGTTGGAATCAGGATCCAAAAGGTCTCAACAGCCTGAAAAAGTTGGGCCAATTATGTATGATGAATTTAATAAAAATAAACAAAGTTCTACAACAGGATTAAAAAAGAAATCTTTACCTGTAAAGAATAAGAATAATTTATATTTACGCAGTGTTTAAGGCTTGCAAAGCACTTTTCTCACATTGTGTAATGTATTTTCATGAAAGTAGTGCAAATATTCCTATTTTGCAGACTAGAAATATAAGGCTTAAAAATGCAATAAATATCTGCAGAAGTAAAAGAGAGACATGTCTAGAAAATAGTTGGGTGAAAAAGTTTGAGGATTTTAGGGTATTATAAACTTAATGAGTCCACAGTTCAATATGGTTACCAAGATACGGTGTGATTCCTAGCGTATATTTTGTGTTTATTTTGCATATACTTCTATATGTACATGTTATCCTCCCCCTTAGAATGTAAACTCCTTGAGGGCAAAGATGGTTTTACCATTATCTTTATATCTCAAGTGCCTAGCATAATACTTAGCACATAGTAAGGGATTGTTTGATTGAGTGGATTGTCTTGGAGGGTATAGCATCCATGACTCTGGAGGTGAGAGCTCTACTATTTTCTGCTCTGGTCAGACCACATTTGTGATGGTCTGAGGTGGTACATTTGAGGAAGGTAATTAACAAGCTAGTTTTCCCCAGAAGATGGTGATGAGGATGATCAATGGCCTTGTGATCATGTCACATGGAGCTTAGTTAGAGAAAATGAGGATGTTAAGAACTAGAGAAGAAAAGGCTTAAGTAGGACATGATAGCTAATTTCTTTACTTATTTGAAAGACTGACATGGGGAAGAAGGTTCTGTTTGGTCTCCGAATTAAGAGCAATGGGTTGCATCATTAAAGTCCTCTCCAAATGCCTCATTGAGTGATCTAGGAAGCCTTTCCATGTTGGTAGCAACTGGCAGAACTTTTGCACCTATTAAATGGTCTTTGAGAACCATCACTCAATGAGGTATTTGGAGAGGACTTTGATGATGGGGAGTGGGGGAATCTCTATCATTACTATTGAATTATTACTGTACTTATTATCATTTTTATGATGAACTCTCCTTCCTTCATCCTCTTAAATTGATTTTAGGATTAACTATGAAAAATATAGTTTTATTATTATTTACCACATAGATATGTGTGTCATTTAAATTTTATGACCATCAAGTTTCTATATTTTAAAATAAATGGTTTCTGAGACTCTCAAAAGTTTGATTATCTCTTTATATGTCCCTCAGAGGATCTACATTTAGCCGGGGTCTTGGAGGTGATACAGTTTATTTCATTTTGCTAAAAGGGGAACTGAAGGCCCCATAAGTTAGATAAGTTGCCCAAGATCCCAAGTATAGGATTCAGGTTTCAAACCTTGTGACTCTAAATTCATTGCTGTTTCTTCTACATTCCTATGATATCCCTAAATCAGTCAGTCAAGTATGTGCCCCGTAGGAGTCAAGTACTGTGCTGAAGATACAACAAAAGCCCTTGCTCTCTTTTAAAGGGAGGAAACCACATGAAAACAAGTAAGTGTGGACAAAATATTTACAGGGCACGTTGGGGACAGTAGAGCCAAGGAATTAGAATGAAAGGGGATCAGGAAAGGTACAGAAGGTGGAATGCTGTCCTGCAATGAGACATTATTGTCCTCAATTTTAATTTAATTTGTTTGTTAGCCTCTCTTTCCTGCTAGATTGCTTGTCCTCTGAGGGCAAGAACAGTATTTTTTTTCCCCTTCCTTTTATCTCCCTTTAGTTCCAGGTTCATAACTTAGCACAACAGGATGCTAAGTAAAGATGTGTTGAATTTAAAGACTAATGGGTGGTGGTGAGGAAAGATTGAGCCCTGCTCTTTTCTTGCCCTGTGGAAGAAGGCTTCCCTGAGTAGTCTTCAAGCCCAGGGCACTTTTTCTGGAGCACCATCTCACAGTAGTGTGTTTAACCTGGATTCTGGACTCAGGCCCTAGTGAAGCTGGTACCCTACACCTTGTTTCCAAATTCTTCCATAGACTGTTAAAACCCAGAAGAGCTTGGGAGGTCCTCATCCCTCTTTGAAGCCTTCTTGTGTTATAGATCAGGAAACTGAAGGTCCACCACAGGAAGCGATTTGCAGAAGGCCACACTTCTAATAGTGACAAGGGAAGAACTCTAACCTGTCTCCCCTGCCAAAGTCCAGCGCTGTTTCCATCGCACTCATCTCCTTTCCTCTGACAGATAACTAAGAACCGCTCTCTAACTGGTGTGGTTCGTCCAGGGTCTTGAGAAGTTCTTTGGGCATTTGTTTGTAGGGGATGAGCCCTTGAGCCCCATTCTGCGCCCCCCTCCCCTTCCCTCCCTCTTACTCGGGGCTGGCTCTGGGGGAGCCAAGGGTTAAAGCCGTCTCTGGCCAGACCACGACGCCCCCTCCAAAGCCATGGATGTATTTCCTTCCTCCCCGCCCCCCCCCCCCCCGGGTCCACTCCACGCTGCATCCATACTTCGTAGCCCTGGAAGGAGAGGACCTTATAACTCGGGACGGGAGATCCCGAGTAGGAAGGAGGCTTAGAACCAGAAGGTCCCTTTAGTATAGGGAATGCCCTTAGAACGCGTCAGGGCCAGGCCGTGATCTCTGGACACATGGGCTAGGGAAGTGGACGGCATATGAGACTGTAGACGGCAGGAGTTCCGAGGGACCTCGCAACGTGGAAATGCTGTTGCTGAAAAGCCCCTTGGAACCCAAGCTACTTGGGCGGAGGGGAGGCCTTTAAGGTCACCCCCGGGGCTCATTTTGGGGAGCAGAGAACAAAAGTGACTTTCCCAAGGTCACAGGGCTAGCCGGGGGCAGACAGGCGGGATTCCAACCCAATTCTCCCAAGCTCTTTCCCCCTCGGCGTCCTGCCTTCCTCGCAGAGCCCTGAGAGGGCCAGCCTGCCACGGCCAGTCCCCGGAGGTGGGGGTGGACCGCGTGGGGGAGGGGAAGGAGGGGAGGAGGAGGAGGAGGCCGGGGCAGGGCGGGGCTGGGCGCTCTGCTCCTTTCCTTCCTCCCCTTCCCCGTGGGGGCGCGTGTCTCCGAGTCGCTGCAGGCTGGCTGGGGGGCGGGTGAGGGTGGGGGCAGCTTGCTGCCGCCGCTGCCAGCAGGGCGGCCGGGCAGCTCCGGGCAGGGCAGGGCTGAGCTCGGCTAGGTGGGCTGCGTTCTCCCGCTCGCTCGCTGGACTGAGCTACTAGGGGCGGGGGGCGGGGAGGGGGGTGTTGCTGCTGCCGCCGCCACTGCTGCTGCCGCTGCTGCTGCCGCCGCCGCTGCTGCCGCCGCCGCTGCTGCTGCCGCCTCTGCTGTTACGCCAGCCTCGCCGCCTCTCGCTCTGATTCTGCGCATAGGCAGCCCCGGAGCCTGTCATTCTGCAAAAACACAGTTTACTCAACACACACTCACACACACACTCGCACACACTCGCACTCCTCGCACACTCGCACCCTCGCGCGCGCACGCACACACACTCACACTCCGGGAGCAGAGCGAGGAGGCAGACAGAGGGAGCCGACGAGAGCAGGGCGCAGGGCGCGGGGAGCCCTGGGCACACGCACCGAGAGCCAGCCAAGTTCCGCAGCCCAGCATGGCTTCGGGGGACCTTTACGAGGTACGCTACGCCTCAGCCCCGCGAGCCGGGAGCCGCGGGCGGGGGGCGGCGCTCGGGGACCCTCCGGACTTCTCCCGGCATAGAGCTGGAGAAGGGGAGCGGGGAAGGGGGAGCGAGGGATGGAGCGATCTCTTCCGTCCTCCTCTTCCTCCTCCTCCTCCTCCTCCTCCTCCTCCTCC
>JAQQSW010010345.1:0-13011 GCA_028646575.1 Pseudocheirus occidentalis | reverse complement strand
GAGAGACAGAGAGAGAGAGAGAGAGAGAGAGAGAGAGAGAGAGAGAGAGAGAGTGAGAGTATTCCTAAGCTCTTTCCTGGCTCTAATACTGTATGATCTGCTACCCAAGTGTGGCTGACTGAGGTTACAGGGAGAAATGGTTCCCACCCCTTTACTTTGCCTAACTTTGTCTCTTCCGCCTCCCTTATTTTTGGGGGGAGGGGCAGTTTCACTCCCAGTTGCAGAAGGCTAAGGAACCCTGAGAGTTAGAAAGAAAAGCTATTTGACATCCATGGGCAGATAGCTGATTGATTGTGCCCATTTCTTCATCTTACCTACCTTACACAGGAAGCCCCAAGCCAGGGAGGCCAGAAAATTATAAGAACTAGACTTCAATTACAAATCAATCTCTTGGCCTGGAACATGAATATCTTTGTTTTCAAGCAAAGTGGCTTTTTAAGACTTTGCCTTTTGTAATGCTTTAAAAATTCCACTTAAAACCCATATTAAAAACAAGCATTTGCGAGCATCTTTTTTCCTTTCTCCCCACCAAGATCTTCATTATGCTGAATAAGTAATGGGGCCAATAAATACAGGGCACTTCAGGGCCTTGCCCAATTCTAGAACTCCTTGGTGTCCTGGTGAATTTTATTAATCCTTTTCTGTTGATGTAATGTTAAACTGAACTTTGTTCTAAGTATACCCTAGCCTTTAAATGAAGGGTAGAGCTGAGCCTTTCCATGTGCTCACATAATTATGTCTTAAGTCCTAAACAGTTGCCTTTTGCACATGGGGCTTTGCATGCTCTTGTCCCCTCAGTGTCTAAATGAGCAGCAGTCAACCCCAAGCCACACTAATGACAACCTTGTTAAATATGAACTAGCATGCAATTACTCTAGTTGCAAACATAGGAAACCCCCAAGTTTGAGGAGGCTTGAAAAAAACCAACAAAACAGAAATAGAACTCTAAGCAGGGTTAGGGAAGGAAGGGAGGTGAGGGGTTTTAGAAAGCATTTTATGTTAGAGCACCACTGTATACAGAACCAATCAGTCAGTAAAGATTTATTGTGTGCCAGACACAGTACTGAACCGATGATTTCTGAACCCCAGGAGCAGAGGTTTGAAATAAACAAGAGGGGCCAGCGATATAATGAATAGGGGTGTCACTGTGGTAAATAAGGACCTAACAGGGAGAAAAAGGGGAAGGAAAATTAAGTTAAGTTTCCTTTCTAAATTCCAAACTCTGTTCAGATTTATGCCAATGAGTAATGATAAAAGCTAGTATATATTTTACAATTCAGAAAGTACTTTGCATGTGTTATCTATCTCACAACAACCCTATGAGGGACATACTATTATTATGGCCGTGTTACAGATGAGGAAACTGAGGGCAAGATAAGGGACTTGCCTAAGGTCACACGGCTATTCAACAAAGTCTGAGGAAGGATTCAACCTCAGGTTTACCTGACTCCCAAGTTCAATGCTAAATCTACTGTCATTGTCACCATGCTTGTGACCGGTTAGGAAGTAAAAAGATCTGGTTAGCCTCAAGTCTCCATAGCTCAGGAAGGGGACCCCAGAAGGTACTTTCTAGCCCTACAGTTGTATGACTGATGAGCCAGCAGTCCCTGGGTCTCCCTTGGACATCTAGAAGGCAAACAAGAAGTTTGAACAATGAAATCTTTTGGTTATGTCTCACTGGACATGGCTGGCAGAGTTTGAGGAGAGAACTCCTCCAGCTCCCAAGCTTGCCTAGTGAAGGATGCTGTGCTGGGAGGAATCTCTGCCAGCTTCCCACCTCACTGGCTGTAGCTTAAATGGGCAAATCAAAAAATCCAAGCCTGTCCCCGATATAGTCAAGAACCCTGGATTTGGAGGCAAAGTGAGAGGCAAAGGAAAGAACGCTGGGTATGAAAGAAGCAAAGTGAGAAGCCAGATTAGAATCCAGGCTCTATTATGGCTACTTCTAAATGTCCCTTCCCAGCTCTACATTTGTGATTCTCTAGGGATTCCAGAACTGTATTGTACTCCTAATCCATAAAGCACTTAATATATGCAAGGCATAATGCCCAGGGCAAAGCAAAATGAAAACAGGTCCATGCCCTCAAGGGGTTCACATTTTAAACAAATCACAACAAACTATGCATCAAAGCAGACCTGTAGGCCAGGGTCAGCTGGGTGGTGCAGGGGATAAAGTGCCAGGTCTGGAGTCAGGAAAACCTGGGTTCAGATCCAAGCTCAGACATTTACCAGCTGTGTGACCCCGGGCAAGTCACTTAACCTTGTTTGCCTCAGTTCCCTCATTGGGAAAACGAACTAGAGAAGGAAATGGTACACCACTCCAGTATCTTTGCCAAGAAAACCCCTAAAAGAGGTCATAAAGAACAGGCACATCTCAACAATAAGAAGCATGCAGCCCAGCAGAGCCTCCCAGACAGTGCAGGCTGGTCTAGAGGAAATGAGTCAGAGGCTCTTCTCCTTACTACCTGTGTGAATTTAGACAAGTTATATCCCATCTCTGCACCTCAGTTTCCTCTCTGTAAAATTGGAGGGGGCGCCCTGAGTCCAGACTAGCAGCCTGCCAGCTTCTATTCTCTAAATCCCGCCAGCAACACTATCCTTTGTAAACCTGGACCAGCCCCATCCAAGCTGCCTCCTGTGGCCTAAGTGTGGCCCGCCTGCTCTTTGTACAGCTTCCAGAGCAAGCTATGCTGATATTGCAGGGCAGATCCCAGGGCTGGACATTCTTGGAATGAGCTTTACTCCCAACAACTGTGAAGAGGGGAGGGTGAGGCCCTTCAGCCAGCCTGGGAGAGCAAATAAAGGAGTTGGCTAGCTAATCCACAAGGGAGGGTTGATTTTATCTGATTAACCCATAATTACCTACTCTCACCAAACACAGAGCAGGGTCCTTGGAGGAGAAGCAGGGAGCTGGCAACAGGCCCTCAGCTAGGGAAGTTCTGGAATAATGGATGGGGGGGGGAGAGAGAGAGGGAGAGAGGGAGAGAGGGAGAGAGAGAGAGAGAGAGAGAGAGAGAGAGAGAGAGAGAGAGAGAGAGAGTGTGTGTGTGTGTGTGTGTGTGTATGTATGTGCATGTGTGCATGCGCATGCAAGTGCACGTGCACCTGCTGTTGTGGGCTAACAGAGGGGAGACACTTCTATGTAAGGAAGGAGGCAGCTCTCAGAGGATCAGTGGGACACATCTTCCCCTCTTAGAAGGAGACTGATCAGGGGACATCCCTATCCCTTACTCTACCCCCCACTTTTATTTACTGCAAAGATATCACAATAGCTAACATTTATACAGGTTTCCAAATCACTCTATATATGTAACCCAGGGCTCAAGTCTGATTTTCTTTTTTTACATTAAGATTCTCCTTAGGGGAGAGTAAATATTCAATACGGTACCTGAGGCTCAGCTTGCACATAAAATGAAGTAACAGCCAGCATTTTCAGGGCACTTTAAGGTTTCCAATGTGCTTTACAAATGTTATCTTCTTATACCCCTGTGAGAGAGGTACTATTATTATCCCCATTTTACAG
Organism: Pseudocheirus occidentalis; assembly: GCA_028646575.1. NCBI lineage: Eukaryota > Metazoa > Chordata > Mammalia > Diprotodontia > Pseudocheiridae > Pseudocheirus > Pseudocheirus occidentalis. The sequence goes on along the minus strand of JAQQSW010010345.1, from coordinate 9,488 downwards.
ATGAGGAAACTGAGTCAGGTAGTGGTTAAGTGACTTGTCCAGGGTCACACAGTTAGTGTATAAAGCTGGATCCAAACTCAGGTCTTCCTGACTTTATGTCCAACATTTTAGCCATAGGGTCTAAATATATTCTCATTCAAGTACAATAAATTGAACCTAAAAGTAATAAACACTTATTGGGCACCTACTCTGCATGCTGTGGTAGGAAATGCAAGGTACAAGAAGTTGAATATTATTTTATAAGGATTTGTATTTATATTATATTTATATTTATTTTATAAGGATTATTTTCCTTATGGAATTTACATAATTGGGAAGATAAGACTTACACTTATAACAGCAGAGTGTGTGCTAAGGACCACATTAAGTGTGGCAGGGGCACAAAGGTGGGCCAAGGTGATTGAAAAAGACTTCTCTGCTCTAACTGTAACTGTACTATCTCCTTCATCACGCCTCTGCCCCCTGGCTTGGTCATGAGCCCCCAAGGGGCCAGTAGCTTCCTTATGAGACAGCCGGGCACTCCATCCAGTCCAACAAACTGTGCAGCCTGTATGAAGAGGAGACGTGCCAGCTTGAAGAAGAATGACTCCCATTTATACAACCCTGGAAATTGGGGGCCACAGAGATTCAGGAGGCTTCCTCAGTGTCATTCGGCAGGGCAGGCAGTGATGGAGCTGGCCCTACATCTCGGATGCCGTAATTCCCAGTTCAGGGTTCTCCCACCAAAGCTAATTCTAATGGCACATAAAATGACCTGACCCACCAGTCTGTTCTAAGGGCCTCCTACTCTGGAGCCTCTCTTAACATAACCTTTTTCTGAGGGAGTGGGAAAAGGGGTACCATCTATGGAACAAATATTCCTCCTTCAGGAATTGTGATGGTACCTTCAGAAGAAACATGGGCAATAAGAAATCAGCGTAGCCGGCCCCCTCTTCCCGAGGAAAATGTCACACCTGAACCAGCGGCCACTGGGCATTAGCCAGTAATAGTGAAGCTTCTGATGTATTTCCTTTGGGGTGGCTCTTATGAGATGGGGGCCCTATGAGGACTCTGTGAATGAAAGGGTAAAATGGTAAATATGAAGCTGAAATATTTATGGGGAAGAGGGAAGAAAACTAGTTATGGAATACCCTGAAAAGGTTTTCTTTGTTTTCACTCGGCTCTTTGAAAGCAGAATTACTACCCTGGTTCCTCCAGTTCAGAGTGACTTAAGTGGCTAAACAAGAGATTGTGTTTACTTTATGTCTGAGGAGCTCAAAGTCCCTTAAGGGCCTCACATCCTTTAGAGGGAGAATGAGAGGCGGAAGCCAGGAAACCCTGGGTCCTCCTGTTCCTGCCTCGATTTTACCAGGCCCAAATTATTTTACCTTCTCTGAGCCTCAGTCTCCTCACATGGAAAATGGGGATAACACTGGTAGTACCAACTTGACAGATTTGTTTTGAGAATCATTGGTGTAGAGCCTCCAGCTGGAAGAGAGCTAAAACCTCACACAACCCAATGCCCTCATTTCACGGCTAAAGAACCTGTCAGCCAGAGAGATGCTGACTGACCCAGTATCGCATCACTCGCAGGAGCTGAACTCACCACCCTCTGACTCCAGAGACAGCCCTTTTCCCACCATCCTTGAAGATTAAGTGCTACCCTAGGAGTCAGCTGTTTATATTTGTAACAGATACCCAGAGTTTTGGCTTCTTAGTCACTGTCAAACAGTTAAGGAAATAGCAAAGTTAGAAAAGAAAGCCAGTTCTTCCAATTCATTTTCTTTCATAAATTCTGCCCTACCTACAGCCCCCAATTTAATATACCATAAAGATAAACAAAATCCACCTATAAGACGCCCCCAGTATTTCCACCTAGGGAATCCAAAATGAAAAATATCAAATTCTAGAGATAGAAGGGGCTTTGGGAAGTGTGTGGAACAACGCCCATCACTTTATACATGAATAAGTTAAGACTCAAGAGAGTTTAGTGAACCAGGGATGGGGAACCTACAGCCTTGGTGCCACTTGTGGCCCTCTAGGTCCTTGGGTTCAGCTTTTTGACTGAGTCCAAGTTTTACAGAACAAATCCTTTTAGTACGGGAATTTGTTCTGTGAAGTTTAGATTCAGCCAAAGAGCTACACTTGCAGACCTAGTCAGCGGTTCTCAACCTATGGGTTATAGTCAATTTGTAACAATGAAAACACATCCTGCATATCAGATATTTACATTACAATTCATAACAGTAGCAAAATTACAGTTATGAAGTAGCAACAAAAATAATTTTATGGTTGGGGGTCACCACAACATGAGTAACTGTATTAAAAGATCATGGCATTAGGAAGGTTGAGAACCACTGACCTAGAGGATTTTGACCGAGCCCAAGTTTTACAAAACAAATCCTTTTATTAAGGGGATTTGTTCTGTGAAGTCTGAATTCAGTCAAAGGGCCACCTTGAGGACCTAGAGGGCCATATGTGGCCTCAAGGTTGCAGCTTCCCCATTCCTGGTTTAGTTCACTAGCCCAAGGTCACAGAGCAAAGCCAGGATGAGAGTCTAAGTCTTCTGGTTCCTAATCCAATATCCAATCATTATAACAGGTTGACCCCCATCTAACACACAGACGTTCAACTGAAGAATTAACTGGGGCAAAATTAGCTGAAATAGAAAAGGCAGCATTTTTATATTTTAAAACACTGGGAACATTTCCAAATTTGTCTTTGCATTGTCTTTCCCAGCATGGTAGGAGTCCTCTAGAATTGAATGTAGACTCTGCCCTGTTCAGTCCAACAATATGACAGAAGGTGATCTGTACTGAACTGCACTGGCTGGAACAGAGACAGAAGGTCCAGCAAAAGCTGTAGGTGCTGGAGGGACTGAGAGCAACAATTGTTTAGTTATTTTAGTCACGCCCCACTCTTTGAGATTCGCATTTAGGATCTTCTTGGTAGAGATACCAGAGTGGTTTGCCATATCCTTCTCCAGCTCATTTTGTAGATGAGGAAACTGAAGTGAATGGGGTTAAGTGACTTGCCCAGGGTCACATACCTAGTAAGTGTCTGGGGCTAAATTTGAAATCAGGACTACAGACCCACTGCTGTATCCATTGTACCACCTAGCTGCCCCAGCATTTATATAGCACTTTTGGGAAACTGAGGCAAGCAGAGGTTAAGTGACTTGCCCAGGGTGACACAACTAATACGTGTCTCAGGCTGGATTTGAACTCAGTCTTCCTGATTCTAGGTCTGGTGCCTTATCCACTGAGCCACCTAACTGCCCACTAGCTATTGCTAATAACCATAGTTAAAACACAAATACACATACCCTCCCACAACACCTCTGAAAACCTCCTGATCAATTTACTCTCTCACCGTCTCCTAACAATTCTCCAAATATGGTAGGCATGTGTGCACATCCCAGTTATCCCAGGCCAAAAGAAAGCTTTCACATTGGCTTTGTACCTTGGGTGTTCAAGTCTACAAAGCGAATCACAGAATCTAAGCCTTCCTGGTCCTTAAAACCCAGTCAGTGCCAGGCTTCCAGATCACCCAAATTCTAACTCTGGATACCATGGAGACTTGCAAAGAAACTAGTGGAGAAGGGTGAAGGGGAGTGACAATGGAGAAGCTGCTAAATGCCCCATCCCTCTCCCTCCAAGCCCGTTCTCCCACACCACGCATGAATGTAAAAAATTCAACCGTAATTAAAAGTTTTTTTTAAGAGCCTTTGAAAACAGAGGTTTAAAAAACAAGACTCACAAAGGAATAGAGAAGGGAGAATGGTAACTGCATCGGGAAGGCAGACAGCTGACCTTAACACAGATAGAATGATGAAGAACCATTTACCAACAATCAAGAAATATTTATTGAGCATGTCTGGTGTCCAAGACATGGGGCTAGTTCCATGGCCTTACAAGTAAAGATGCTTTCCTCTAGGAAAGGACGTGTACAAAACGACACTTTGGACACCGGCTCTGAGCATGGTCCAGTGTTAAGAGTACAGGTACAGCAGTGCCTTCACAGGTGTAAAACACATGGCCGGCAACTGGATGCAGATATAATTGGAAAACATTTAACATAATACATAAAAATATAACAGAATACAGATAATGTTAATATGTGGTTTTCTAAGTCATTGTGAGGCTGCAAGAATTCTTGTGTAAGATTTAGTGGCCCCATTTCTATTCTCTGACAGCACTGATTTAATCGAACAGAAGTTCTGAGTTGAGTAGAAAAAAAATAAGTCTTGCACAAAGTCCGGCTGCCTGCCCCTCCCCCCCAACAAGTGAGACAATAAATCTTCACAGGAAAATAGATGAAATCATCATCCCAAAAGGGGGGATTGGAAATGCTTTCACTTTAGATTTTCTAATCATATCAAAGATAAAGAGTAAAAGATACACTAGGGGCATCAAAAATTACTATAATTGCCCAAATTCCTGATTTTAGTTTTTATGTGGGAGAAAATTTTGAAAAGATTCTTGCAAGGCCACTAGGAAGAAAATATTTTCTCAACTGGTCATCTACTTGGTTTTGCTGCTCTAAAAGTTCACCCTGAAAAACAGAGTGATGCCAGTGTACCATGTCTAGCATGGGCCTCTATCCCATTTCCCCATGACACATTTCAGTGTAGTAAGTCTAACAATGATTATGATAGGTGTTAGAAGATCAAGAAATGCCCCCAAAGACCTCCTCATCCTGGAACATCTACCACCCTGTTGGCCTCCTGCCATTCCTCCTGGGCACCTTCATTTGGGGGAGGGGCCAGGCTAGCCAACCTTCCTTCTCGTGGCTCTGCTTCTGACTTTCTGTCTTCAATATCATGACCCTGTAAGGGCACCTCTCCTTCCCACCCCCTTCAGCTCTCTCTGGCATGCCACCTTCCCTTATTAGACTGGACAGAATACCTTGGGGATAGGAACTGTCTTTCTTTTTTGGTTGTATTTGTATCACTAGTGAATAGCATGCACTTAGTAAATGCTTTCTCCTCTGCCTTAATAGCAAGTTCTCTTAGTCTTTAAAAACATGATTATAGTTCTTTTTAAAAATTTTATTTAAAAAATGTTTTTCTTAAAATGGGATAACCTGGGGGAAAAAAAGATCAATATATTAAAAATCTGACAGATTGCCAGTCTTGGAATCTGGGGCAAGTAGATTTACCTGCCCTTCCTTTATTTATTCAAGCTGATGACAAGCGTTATCAATATACAGTTCATAAGAGACAAAAGTCTAACAAAGTTCTATTGGTGCCAATTCTCCATACTCAACCCAAAAGAGACCCAAGTAAACCTCCTGGGGCAATTCAAGTTTATTAGGTTTTACAACTTGAGGTCTAGGAACTCTGCTAATGTAGTTCCTGAAAACAAAGCAAAACAAAACAAAAAGCCAACAACCTTAAATCACAGGATTTTATCCAATAAAAGTCCCCTGCCCCATTCAATTCAATTGAATTCTGACCAAGACAGACAGACAGACAGACTAGCACAGTGGATACAAACTATCCCTAACTTACTAACATTATCACTCCAGCAAAGTCAATTAACTTCCTAGTACTAGGCAGTACTTCCTAGTAACTAGACAGTTACTGTCTCTAAGACAGTAAGCAGCAGAAATGCTCAGGTGTAATGGCCAAGGAAGTCTATCACTGATGAGTTTCTCATACCAAGGAAAACTACCTGTTCTGTCTCTACCTGGGTCCTAGACTGATGCCTTTCAGTTATTAGGATGAGATTTTAGAACAACACGCTAGATATAGATTGTGTAAAAGCCTAAGAAGGCAGCTTCATATGACTTCTGAGATAACCAAGTCACCTTGTGTTCACTTGTTCATCTTTACTTGAAAAATTTGGGAGAAGAACCAATAAATGAATATGCACACATGCATATCCATATGTATATATATATCTATCCATATACACATATTAATACATATTCTTATCCATTCATATACATACATAACCCATATACACATACAAAATATAAGACCAGGGGGCGGCTAGGTGGCACAGTGAATAGAGCACTGGCCACAGAATCAGGAGGACCTGAGTTCAAATCTGACCTCAGACACTTACCGCAAAACTAGCCCTGTGACCTTGGGCAAGTCACTTAACCCTAATTGCCCTGCCTTCCTCCTGCCCTCCAAAAAAATGCAAATATATGTGTGTGTATGTGTGTGTGTGTGTGTGTGTGTGTGCGCGTGCGTGTGACCAGTGACTTGGTCCTAAGGAAACCTTACTTTTATCTACAAGAATAAAAATGCAGAAAGATCATTATTATTTCCAGACTAAAATTTGCAAGAGTAAAAATACAAAGCAAACAATTTCTTGTAAGAAATGTAACTTCTTGCTTTTTCTCTGTAGCTTTAAGCACTTGAAATTCATCTGCTTCTATCAGGAGAAACAAGATAACCTCTCTAGCCTGACACAGTAGTTTGGGACAGCAGGGTCTTTAGAATGCCTGTCATTACCCTAGCCTCACAGAGTTCCAAGCCATTATCAGGTCAAGTGGTGACGTCTGAGCTGCCAAGAAACCGCTGAGTGTGCACTTCTCTCTCATAAATGAACATGTTCAACTCAGATTGCCCTCATCTAGCTAATGGAGAGATTCATGCTCTAAGAAGAGATTTCTAAGAGGGATCTCTCCCTCACTTATTTATGACTGCGCCGGCAAGGCTGCCTGGTTTTACTTTTAGGCAAAACAGACACTTCAATCACTCACTGAGTTCTCTGAGCTCAAATACTGAGCATTATAGTATTAGAATGATCCCTCTCAAATGACTGATTCCATTCATCTGAAAATAAACTATAATATGAAAAAAAATTTTGTAGAAGCTCTGTTCTTTTCCCATTTTGCAGGCAGGGACAGATGGGTCAATTTTTTGGTAGGCTGCCTTCCTACCTGGGTCAGAATGATACTGCCAAAGAAGTGGTGTTCAGGCCCCCTTTTGGGTAGCTGGGACAAAAGGCTGTGTTGTGTCTGCATCCGTTTAACTCAAGCAGAATTTCAGCAAAGTAACACCTCTCCCTCCCATGGCTTTGGATTCTGTGAGTGGCAATGGTTAGTACCGAACACCCATTACTCTACAGAAATGGGTTAGATGAGCATTCAGATGACTGGCAGCCCAGCCAACTCCTTGATCATAAAAGGTGCAGCTCCTTCCAGATCCTTGTCTTCTATCAGTTCTCCCTTCCCATCTCATCTCTTCACTTCCACCAACATGTGCCAAAAAGCAAGATGCACAAGGCTCTACATGCCTCTGACATGCTTCAGCTGTTACCTAGGTAATAAACAAAGGCACTGCCATGCCCAACACTTTATGTTTTCACTGTAAATCCTAATGGGCTTCTAGGAATAGCTTTCCACCTGAACCTATACTTGTCCAACTACTTCTATTAGCAAAACTTCTAGGTAAAGCCCTGGAGGGGAGTTTTCCCACTTATCCAGGGACCATAGGAAGTATGCTTACCAAAGCCAACTGAGAAAAAGCAAAAACAAATATGGGCAAATAGTTGGGAGAGACCTAAGAGTTTTAACGTGACATGTGAAAGCTTTATAAGCAGGGATCTCTAGGGAGAATTTCAAAGTATTTTTGCAACAAGTTTTAAATTTCCTCATACACATGCACAAAGCCAGGAGGGCGGGGGTGAAGACAGGGAGGTTTTAGGAAGCCAACTTTTGTCTGTTCCACTTCCAGCCCTGCCAAGTCTGAGAAAGTGGGGAGGGTGTCTCTCACATTCTGGATGGGATTTCAGGAAGTTAGTGATCTCCCTCTTGTGATGGAAGATTTTGGTGTAAACTTTTTTTTTAATGAGATCATTCAACCACTCCATCCATGTTGCATGAGTGCTCATGTTCTATGTATTTGATTCTCTTGTTATATGCATGTTTTATGCACACTCCCTCCCCCTCCCCCTTCTTGTTTTTCCATGTGCACGTTGGCCAAATGAAACAAAAAAGCAAGGATCCCGCAGGTAACGAGGAAGAGACCCAGGTCTCCAGCCCAAACAGTCAGCATGGACTCTGTGCTCTAGGTGCAGGAGAGAGGAGGATGTTAAAGTGTGCACGGATCCCAAAGGGAATGCGGAGGAGACCCAGGTCTCCAGGCCAGAGTGTGGGAAGGGGCAGAGGAGGATGTAAAGTGGGTGACACCCCCCCCCCGGGTACTCACCGGGACCTCTGCAGCTGCTCGAAGGCGCCCACCTGCCCCGACTGCTCAAGACAGCAATAGTTCTGCGAGGTCTGTCTGGAGAAGGAGATGGGCAGGATTCCCTGAGTGAAGGAGTTGAGGCGACTCCGGCTGCCGCTCCCACCCCCCGGTGTCCCGGAGCCCAAGAAAGTGGCCGCCGGCACCTGCACCGGGGCAAAGGCATCGTCTTCCTCCAACTCCTCCTCTCCTCCCTCCCCCGGCCCGTCTCGCTGCTGCTGCAGCTGTGGCTGCAGGACCGGAGGGGGAGGTGGCTGCCGGCTAGCCAGGGATTGCTCCCCCGATGCCCGGTCTGCACTCAAGGGGCTCATGAGCCCCCGGGGACCCCCGCAGTGGGGCGCTGCTGCAGTAGGATAGCAGCCCAGCTGCTGCTGCAGCAGCAGCGCACAGCCAGTCCCTCCAGCTGCCGCTGCGGCCGCGGGCGGGTAGAAGCTGCCCTTGTCGGCCGCCGAGAGCTGGCTGAGCCGAGACCGGACTCCGCCGCCGCCGCTGCCCGCGGCGCCGCCTGTCCCGGACTTGGCAGCCCCGCTCTCCTCGCCGCTACCCCAGTCCTCGCTCTGCAGCGGGGGCCGCCCGTCCAGAGAGATGTTGGTGAGGAAGGAGAGGGCAGCCTGCCGGCGCCGCGGGTCCATGCGCTGCTTCCTGGGGGGCTCGGGCTGCTGCTGCTGCTGCTGCTGCCCCGCGCCCGTGCCGCTGCCCCCGGGGCTGGCGTCGGCGGGAGCGCCTCCGCCGCCACCGCTGCTGGTGCTCTTGCTGGTGCCGCCGCCGCCGCTGCTGCTGCTACTGCTGGTGGTGGGGGTGGCGGTGGTGGCCGCTGCAGCCGCCGCCGCCGCCATTGTCTCTGTTTTCAGCGATGCCCCGATATAACGAGGAGGCGCGGTAGGGCTAAGCTAGGGAAGGACGAACGAGGCCGGCGGCAGCAGCGGCGGCGGCGGCGGTGGCAGCAGCAGCAGCAGCGTGCGCGGCCGCAGCTACCGCGCTCCGGCCCCCCGCGTGGCATGGCATGCGAGCCTCCCTCTGCCCCGCTCTGGCCCTGGGTGCACCGAGAGGCGGGTGGGGGGCCCTCCTCCAGGGGACTTGCGGGTGCGCTTTTCCCCTCTCCCTTAACCCTCCTTGTCCCCTCCTCTGCTCTCTCTCTCCTCTTTCTGCCGCCTCGCCTCGCTCCCTCTCTTCTCTCCTTGGCCGATGTTATTAGTATTTATAGGTGCACTCGCCCTGGGCTAACGCTACGAAGCGCTCTTTGCAATAACACTGTATCACGTGTGGGAAATGAAACCTGGGAAGAAAACAAAGCTGCAGCCAGAGA
>JAQQSW010010344.1:0-13011 GCA_028646575.1 Pseudocheirus occidentalis | reverse complement strand
GGGTGGGGGATGGGGAGGAAGGGGAGAAAAATCTATAACTGAAGTGACTGTGGAACAGAATCTTGTAACCTAAAAGTGAACAAACAAGTTAACTTTAAAAAAAATAATAATAAAATAAGATTTAAAAAAAAAATGATGAGCCGGGGGGTATAGCCAAGATGTCAGAGTAGAAACAGGACTTCTGTGCAGCTTCAGCTTCCACCTCCTCCAAAACAGGTAAAAAAATGACTCTAAACAAACTTTAGAGCTACAGAATCCACAAAGTGACAGAGAAAAACATATCTCTTACTGAAGGAAGCCCAGCAGGCCAGCAGGAAGGGTCCATCACAATGAGCTGGGAGCCGAGTGCAGTCCCATCTGAGCCCCAGTTTTAGCCCAGGGTGGCCCTGACCTGCAGCCTAGAGCAGACTTCACAAGAGTAAATCAATAGCAGCTGTAGTGATCTTTTTAAGACTTCTCAATCCACAAATGACAAAGACAAAGGAAAAGGTCACTGTGGAACTTTGTTTAAGCAGGGGGAATGTGTTTCACCTGCTATCCCTGGAGCGAGAAGAGGAGGAGGCACAATGGCTGTAGCTGTTGCCCTGTGGCTGCTTCCAGTTCTCCTGGCCAGCAGATTCTGGGGGATCAAGGGACTGTTCAGAGAGTAATCACTCTTGTTTTGACCTGCTTAGATCCAGATTGTGGTCTTGAGTGGTGGTCGTGGGGTCTGTGACCAGTGAACCAGAGTGTGTGGGGCTATAGAGAAGGCACCCCTCTAATAGCTCCAGCCATTTGGGACATAGCTCTCTCCATTCTGGAAGCAGAGTTCTACTGTGGCAAAGAGCTAAAAAAATCAAGCAATTGACTGACAATATGAGCAAGCAACAGAAGCACAACCAGATGATAGAATCCTTTTCTGGGGACAAAAAGGATCAAGGCATGGAGTAGGAGGAAGACAGAAAAGTCAGAACTCCTGCATCAAAAGCTTCCAAGAAAAATATGAACTGGTTACAAGCCATGGAGGAGCTCAAGAAGAATTTTGAAAATCAAGTAAGAGAAGTAGAGGAAAAATTGGGAAGCGAAATGAGAATGATGTAAGAAAATCATGAAAAGCAAGTCAACAGCCTGCTAAAGGAGACCCCAAAAAATACTGAAGAAAATAATACCTTAAAAAACAGACTAAGTCAAATGGCAAAAGAGGCCCAAAAAGCCAATGAGGAGATGAATGCCTTAAAAAGCCAAATTTTACAGATGGAAAAGGAATATGAAAATACTCACTGAAGAGAATAACCCCTTCAAAATTAGATTGGAACAATTGGAAGCAAATGGCTTTCTGAGAAATCAAGATACTATAAAACAGATCCAAACAAATGGAAAAAAATAGAAGGCAATGTGAAATATCTTAGTGGAAAAACCACTGACCTGGAAAATAGATCCAGGAGAGAGAATTTTAAAAGTATTGGACTACCTGAAAGATATGATTAAAAAAAGATCCTAGACACCATCTTAGAAGAAATTATCAAGCACAATTGCCCCAATATTCAAGAACCAGAGAGCAAAATAGAAATGGAAAGAATTCACCAATCACCTCCTGAAAAAAATCCCCCAAAGAAAACCCCTAGGAATATTATAGTCAAATTCCAGAGTTTCCAGGTCAAAGAGAAAATACTGAAAGTAGTCAGGAAGAAACAATTTGAGTATTGTGGAAAAACAATCAGGATAGCATAAGACCTATCAGCTTCTACATTAAGGGATTGAAAGGCTTGGAATATGATATTCCGGAAGTCAAAGGAGCTAGAACTAAAACCAAGAATCACCTACGCAGCAAAACTGAGTAGAATGATACAGGGAAAAATATGTTCATTCAATGAAACAGAGGACTTTCAAGCATTCTTGATGAAAAATATAATTGAGATAAACAGAAAATTTGACTTTAAAAATACAAGAATCAAGAGAAGCATGAGATGTTAAATAGGAAAAAGAAATCATAAGAAACGTGTTAAAGTTGAACTATTTACATTCCTACATGGAAAAACAATAATTGTAGCTCATAAGACTGTTCTCAGTATGAGAATAGCTGAAGGGAATATATATTTATATATACATATGTATAGGAGGATGTATGTATATATAAATAAATGTGAGTGTGGGCATCTGTATGTTTTTTTTTACATGCAACTGGGAAGTAAGATATACAGGTATTGGGGTATAGAAACCCATCTTGCCTTACTAGAAAGTGGGGAGGATATAAGAGAGAATAGATTGGGCGAAGGGGTATTCAGTAGGCTTAGTATTTGGGGGTGAGGGTAGGGGAAAGATGGGGATAGGAAAAATTGTAACTCAAAATCTTGTGGAAATGAATGTCGAAAACTAAAAAGAAATACATTTTGAAAAAAAGAAATGATGAGCAAGATGTTCTCAGTAAAACCTGGAAAGACTTACATGAACTGAAATAAACAAAAATGTACTGTTTACAAAGTAGTAACAATAATGTAGGGTGATAAACTGTGAATGACTTAGCTATTCTTAACAATACAATAACACAAGACAAACTCTTAATGCCTTATGATCAAAAATGTTATCCATCCCCAGAGAAAGAATTGATGGTGTCTGAATACAGATTGAATCATATGTGGTGTTTTTTTTTACTTTATTTTTCTTGAGGTTTTTTTTTGGGGGGGGAGGGGTGTTCCATATTTTCTTTCACACATGACTTTTACGGAAATGTTTTATATGAGTACACATGTATAACCTATATTGTATTGCTTGCCTTCTCAGTAATAGGTGTGTGAAGGGAGAAAAGGGGAGAATTTGGAACTCAAAAGTTTTAAAAAAGAATGTTTAAATTGTTTTTTACATGTAACTGAGGGAAATAAAATAAGTAAAAAAATAAGAAAAAGTGCTTGGGGTTCAGTTTTTAAGGGCCTTTTATAATGGTAAATTTCAAAAATAAAAAGGAAATGGCATAGACATTATTAATTTAAAAAATAAAAGGAAAAGAAAAGAAAGATATTAGCAATTATCAAACAGTAGGGCCCTTTCTTTATCTATGAAAATCTTTGTGAGAATGGTGTTCAAGTAACTGAAGGACTATCACTGGGAAGAAGCACAAGTCTTGTTCAGTACCCCAACTGGACAAACTAGGAGTTATAGGTAAAAGGTGCAAAGAGACAGGCTCAATAAAAGGAAAAATTTTCTAATTATCAGAATAATTTTTAAAAGACTGCACATACTTGTAGAGAGTATTGAAGGCTTTTGAGGAGTCTTCTGAGATTCTGTACAGTGAAAATAACATATAAAACCAAAAAATCAGAAAGAGCAAATAGAATGTGAAAACAGGTTTAAAAAAATCCTCACTTTAGGTGACATAAGTTTAAAAAGCACTTGGGAATAAATTTGCAAAGTCTAACAAAGATAGTAAGGCCCCCCTCCAAAAAAAAGAAAAAATAGAAAATGTAATGGAATTATTATTTAAAAAAAAGAACATTAAAAAATACCAACCAATACACCTTTTTGAATTTATAAAAATTGTTATGAGGTCTATACATCCAGCACATTGTGTTTACTGTGTGATGTTTATATAGGAGAATTTAACATACTCAGAAATTCTTAACCTAGGGTTCACAAACTTACTTTTAAAATATTCTGATAATTGTATTAAATGTTAGTTAATGTTCTGAGGATTTCATTGATTTTACTAGACTGTGGGGTCTATGACACAAACAAGTTAAGAATACCTGAAATAGAACCACTCTATCCTTAGAGATTATCCTTTAACAAGATATATTCCATGCATATGTTTAGTTCATCCAGGAATCTTTAATAGATTCAACAAAAGAAATAAGTTCTCTGAGCAGTACTATGATTATCAATATTGCACAAGAAAGAGAAAGGCATATGAATGAATGAACAAATGAATGAATGAGTATTTATTAAATGCTTCTTATGTATAAGGCAAGAGACAAGCAGTATGTGTGGTATAAGGGATAGATAGCTGCTTTCTGTATAAAGGGTTCAAGTCTTGCCCTTGATGAATACTGGTTATGTCATTCTAGGCACGTCTCTTAGCCTCTCAAAGTTCTAGGCAAGTCTCTAGGACAATGAATTAGAGAAGAGTACTGATTGAATTTGCAGAGGGCACTTTCTCAGCTTGGAGTCCCATATAATGGTGAAATCATGGATTCTTTCTCCTATATGCTAGTCACTGGGATAACTGCTAATATAAAATACAAAAGTGTGAGTCCTTTTCCTTATGGATTTAAATTCTAAGAGTTGGAAAAACATTTGATTAGACAGTGAACAAAGTGCCAGGGTAGTCACAGGTATATTGAATCAATCAATGGGACAACCAATTGACATGACTTTTCCAGCAATTATTATTTTGATGACAATATTTAGGGGGTGGGGGGAAGGGCAGGAGGAGAACATCTATCAACAAATACATGAATGAAAGCGTATGCCCTAATAAGAACAAAAATTCTGAAAGTATGCACATGGATACTTTCAGACAGACATTGAAGAAATTCCAATCTAGAGAGGGTGAAAACTGGGAATGCCTAATTGGAAGTACAGAAACCTGGAAGACAGTGAATGTGCTTCCACAAGGCATGGAGTGCAATCACATCTTTGTTTTTAAATACTTATCTATATGAGTGCCAAAGGAGTATGGGAGGTAAAAAAATGATAATAATAAATGAGTGAACTGAAACCGATAACTCTAAGGCAAAATGGAGTGGTATAAGCGGGGAAGGGACTTCTGAGCAAAGAAAAACTAGGGGTCTTGCCCCCCCTGATATACTGCAGCTATATTCCAGTTGATAAGAGTACAGGAACCACCTCACCAGCCCATCCAGTGGCTGAATATGTGTGTACAGATACGGGGTAGAGAGTAGAGGTGGGGGAACAGTGCAGCTTCCAAAGATAGTCAATGATCAACTAATCCAGCAAAAAGAGAGTCTGCTGAGGAACTAGCACAGTTAGAGTAGCCTACTCAACCAAACCAGGGTTGTTTATGGTAGGATACACTTCTAATGTTTGGAGGAAATGCTTTGTTACTATTGTCTGTGCACTGACATTTGGGTAAAAATGTTTGCTAAAGAACTAAGCATTATTGTCTAATTAAGGAGAAACACACCTATGGGGGCTTGTGCATTAGCATTTAGGATAGCCACCCATGATATCATCCCTTGAACTGTGGAATAGTCACTGCTCTAGTATTCAACCTGCCAATGAAAGTATGAATAGGGTGAGTGAACTCTGAGGGACTATTGTGTACATAATTCCAAGATAAAGGGCAATTAATTTCATAAGTCCATTAGTTGATATGCCCTGGACATTAAATGTAGATAGACAACAAGATAAGGAACTGACTATAGAACTGAGATGAAGCAATGTGGACTGGGAGACATAAATCCCCATTTCCTAAAGGAAATGGTACAGCACATTTAATGGTATCAGGCTGCTCCTTCTTGCAAAAGCCCACTTAAAAAAAATACTGGTAATCTTTCAAGTATGCTTTATAGTTGTGAACCTGGAATTTATTCATGATTTAGGAGGAAAAAAATTATAAGTAACTCAATGGAATACATAGGCTATATAATACCGCAGATCATAGGATCATAAATTCAGAATTGGAAGGGGAATTGAAGGCCATCTAGTCCAATGCCATAAGGATACTGTAGCCCAGAGTGATTAAATTACTTACCTGAAGTTACAGAAGTACAATATCAACAAAGATAGGTAGGACTGAACAAGAATGTAGGCCAATAATATAGTGAGATAAAGGATTAATAGGTGGAAAGCCAGAATGTTGCACTGGTATTAGGAAAATGCAAAACTTAGAGAAAGATAGAACACTCATTTCTCTTAAACAGATGAAAATATAGGTAAAAATGGATTTTTCATTAAATTGAAAAAAAGTATTTACCTAAAGCCATCAGCAAGCATTATTTGTAATGGGAATAAGCTAGAAACCTTTCTTATATGATTAGGCATGAAATAAGGATGTCCACTGTCACCAATATTATTCTATATTGTATTGGAAATCCTAGCAATAAGAGAAGAAAAAGGAATAGAAGGAAGATCTCCATTGTTACTTAAGTCCTCTATAGAGGACATCAACATGAATCACAAAGGACGAGAAGGATTGAATGAGATGTTTTTAGATGGATCTGACTCAGGTTACTCTCCCAGTAGTTTATGTCCAATTTTGAAACAAAATGAGATATCCATAGATCACTAAACAACTGACAAAAAGAAATTTATTTAACCACAGCAAAAGAACAGTTGATTCAAGACAAACTCCTTTGTCCCACCTTGTTCCCCATTGTTTTCCACCACCCAGGCATCAGGAAGAGCCCCTGGATCTGCTTAAGCTTTTATTCTCTCAGTGGCTAGACTTCAGAGACTGGAATCAGGAATACTCATCTTCCTGAATTCAAATTTGGCCACTAGCTATGTGACCAGGGCAAGTCACTTAACCCTGTTTGCCTCAGTTTCCTCGTCTATAAAATGAGCTGGAGAGGGAAACATCAAACAACTCCGGTGTCTTTGCCAAGAAAACCCCAAATGGAGTCACAAAATGTTGAACATGACTACAACAACAACAACCAGGAAGTAATGTCAATAACCTAAATCTTTAGTCTCCTGAGCCAACCAAGTCTCAAGATAGGTCTCAATACCTTTTTAAGAACCAAGTTGCCTAACTTGCTTGGGGTTAGTAGTTAGGATATTCCTCCTGTTGCACTTGCAGTCATTTCATTCTACTGCCAGTGGCTGTTGTTGCTGCACTCTCCAAGCAGAGCTAATCCTGGAATAGTTAAGCTGCTGCATTTGGGGAGTCCTGCTCTGGGACTATGCTTTCTTGATTGATGAGAGCCAACAATATCTAACTGGCCCAAGACCTCCAATGATGCTTTAGCCTGGACATCTTGACATGCCACCTTGCTGCTTTTGCTTTGCCTTTCTAATCCAATATAGAAAACTTGACTCCTCTTGACCTAGAGGAGTTAAGCCAACCAGTTTCAGAAGTTCCACCCTGGTGTTATGATGTCCCCTAACTGGTGAAAACTCAAATTTTCTAAGTCTCCTAGACCTCTAATCATGGTTTACCCTGTTTGTGTTCCTTATATGCTGTCATGTGCCTACCTCTTTCATACCCTATCCCCCTTCTACATCTTGCTTATAAAGTCATCAAGATATCAATATTGTCATTGCTTCTGGAAAGAGCATGTGAATCAGTGCTCTAATGGACTCCTTTAACCATCCCTATGATTTCCACAACCCAAACACTCTTCCCTAGCTGCCACTTTCCTTTGGATAGAGTCACCCCCAATTAGAATGTATGCTCCTTGCTGAAATGAGCTCTCTTTTGAAATTGTATCCTTATCTCTAAGCACAGTTATTAACACAAAAATAACTGCTCAGTAAATGCTTTTTTATTCATCTCTCCATCCATCTATTCATTCCTTGGTATGAATTAGGAACAATAAATTTATAGAAATACAAAATGTCCAGATAACTGGAATTTAGTCAATCTATTCCTATAAATATTTTCTCTTCCTTATTCATACTTTTGAGACTATTCTTCCCATACTAGAACTACAGCAACCACCAATGACCTGATCAAGTACTGCTTTGCATAGAAGCTCATGATTATAAGGACCTTAATACTGCCATTTGCTTCTGTTTTCTTCTTTCTGACTCTTGAAGTAAGTAAACATCCCATATCAGGCAGCATGTTGGTTAACTCGCTCTGGAATACACTTCAGATTTCATGTTAAGATTTATTTTATGAGATCATGAGTTCTAAGCAGATTTACAGAGGTGGTGTCTCCAAAATCTTACATTTAATTATTCTCTGGGATATTTCACTGTTGCGTTTTTATGTAGAAAACCCTGAAAATTTACCAAACAGTCAGGCAGATGTATGCTTTCAGGATGTTAAATTATTCTGGTGGGTTTTTGTCATCTCCCTCTGGAAGCAACATTAATCTCTTTCAGATAACCAGAGTACCACTGAGAAAATGACCACTTTACTCCACTAAATGGAACCTTAGTAGTTTGAAAAAGTCAAGACACCTTCCACTGGCAAATTTAGTTTGTTAGCTCGTATTTAGTTCATTTGGTGGCTTTACATACTATGAAATTATGATGTGCAATAGACCAGATTAAACGCTGCCACTAATTCACAAGTGCAAATCATTCAGCAGGAGAAACAGAGACCAAAGAAAATATTTTTATCACAGCCTTCATAGGGGTATAAAGATGGAGAGAAAGCATCCTCATGTTAAATTGCAGTGTTAATTCAATAATTCAATATTTTTGTAGACCACTGCCGAGGAAAATTCAAAAATACCATCTCAGGTCTTTTATTTTACTTTCTGACATTGTGTTGTTGTTTTAAGATAGCAGGATTCAATTTTTTGGTTGACAATCTCAATTAAATAAGTGAATTATTTTGCAGAGTACACACACACACATACACACATACACACATACACACACATTTCTCCTATGAACTAGTTATTCAGAAAGTGACTTCAAGTTTTTATTGGTGGTGCCATACAATCTATATTTAGCCAAAATCTTGTTCAAATGTAACTCAAAAAATGCATTCCAAAATAAAATATGGCTTTGGATTTTATCTGTTATTTAGAATGATTTGCATTATGGCATACTTTATTAGACTGAGCAATCAAAATTAGGCTATTATTTTGAGTTCTAGACTGTTAATATTTAGCAATAGTTTTAAAAAAATCTATCCAAGTTAAATAAATAATAAAAAGAATCAAGATAAAATTCAAATCTATGACAGGTGGTATAAGTCATGACTCATGACTCAGAAAAAGTAAGGACATGTTGGGTCAAACACCTAAGGCAAACTTAAGTGAGGATATGGATAAATCATGTCATACATCATTGGAGGGATTGTATATAACAAGATTATGATTCCACCAGAGTACTATCCCAGATTTGGAGGGGGGGTGGTGGAGAGGAAGGTTATGGAGAAGAAAAGAATATAAGAAATACTCATCACAGTAAGGGCTTCAGGTTTTAAAGCTGAGCTTGGACTGATTCAGGCAATACCACTACATGGTGGTTTGAAACAACACAAAAAAGAAAACACAGGCAACAGACTACAATGGAAATAACAAGATCCCGAAACTAGAAAAGACCCTAACAATCACGTTGTTCAATCTGTATCCCTGAATAAGAATCTCCTCAGCTAGCTCTCCAACAAGTGAGCCTTGAGCTTCTGCTTACAGACCTCTAAGGGTGTTCTGAAGATATTTCAGTCTTTCCAGTGCAACAAGAAAAAACCTGTAAGTTTCAGATGTGTTAAGTAGATCAATCTTTATAAATACTTGTTGTATTAAAGTACCAAGAAAATTAATATATATATGCATACATATATAATCTAGTATGAATAACTAAATTATTATATATAAAATTTATAAAGTAGAATTTTAAAGTATTATTTTAAATGACATTTTCTACTTTGCTTAATGAGTTCATTGAATCGTGTAATAGAAATCATTCTAGAGTAGGGAGAGAAGATAGAGGTCACCTCATTCAATCCCTATCTGAATTAATCCTTTCTCCCTAATTCGAGGTTATGCAACTTCTGCTTGAATATCTCTAATGACAGGAAATCACTACCTCAGTAGTCAGCTCATTCTACTTTTAGAGACTTCAACTGTTATGAAGTCCTTTCTTATACTGAACTGAAAATTGCTTCCAATGAATGACATGTTGGTTCTAGTTCTCTGCATTGGAAGCAAAGAGAAGTAATTTTGTTCCTCTTCCATGTGGCAGCATTTAAAAAAAATATTCAGCCGTACTTGGATGGAACATTGTCATTTTTTCCATACCGTCCTTCAGACAGGATACTACATAACTTATTAATAGATTATCCAAGTCAGAATGGCTACAAGAGGTTTTGTCTTCCTGGTTTGTTTTTATAATCTACCCCAAATTAATTAAACTATACCTTTTTAAAAAATCTTCTTAAATTGTATTTTGATATTCAGTAGTATAATAAAAAACAACAACAACAACACTATATATATCTTCCCCTGTATTTCACCATTATGGCTAGGTAAACCTTTAGCATTCATTTCCTCAAATAAATACTTTCATATTTTACAACTCTTAATAGCTTATTTAGCTACTTGCTGATACCTCTACATGTTTTTTTTATTTTAATTTTTTAATGTTCCAATTGGGTTGAAGAGATAGAAACATGTTTGGAATTCTAGAGTCTAGAATATCAGATTGAGTTACTTTTTTTTTTCAAAATAACTGAGCATCAATAAGTGTCCAATCAGTAATGTGTATGTAGAATATTTCTGGACATCATCACCATCTGTAGACAAATCTAAAAATCTTATACCTAGCTACCTCAGCCTCCAGGAGCCATAGAAGCTGTGTGACTCTGACATAAAGAGATGGTAATGCCTTCTCTCAGGAGAGTAGGAATGTGAGCAGTGATATGGGAGTGAAGAGGTCTCATGAGTTTCACGAGGAATCAAGAGAGATGCTGGAACAAGTAAAGTCAAGTACCATGACTTAGCTTTTAAGCTAAAGTCTTTAGGGTTTGACACTCTCTCTCCACTTACCATGGAAAGGAAGTCTAAGATCAAGAGAAAGGTCTGAATGGACCAATGGTAGCTAAACTAACTGTTCAAAAAAACTGATACCAGACAGATTCTTATTCCTCCTCCCATTCATGTTAAATCCAAAGCTTACTGTTTTTAGAATTTCTTGTGATTTCAATTCAATTATGAAGGCAAGTTGGCATGAGATATGAGCATGGTTGATCATAGCAATTTTGGTTTTATATGTGTCTTATTATTGAGAATTAAGTGTGTAGAATGGGGAAGTACCAGGTACATTACAGAAAGAAAGTGAGATATGAAAAACAGGCTTTGTTGGAGGTCATGAGGATTTGTCTTGGCTCTGGTCACATAGATAAAAACTAGACTGTGGGGCAGAGCCAAGATGGCTGCATAGAAGCAGCAAAGTTTTGCAGCTTCCACACAGTCACCTTAGATACCCATAAAATACAACTCTAAACAAATTTTAGGGCTCCAAAACTCACAACAATTCAGGAGAAGCCACAATTGGAGTCTCCAGGAGAGTGGGTCAGCAGCAGCCAGGGCAGTTTCCACATTTATCAAGCCAGGAGAAATAAGGCTAAGAGAAAGGTTAGTGAAATTTAGCTATATTTGGGGGAGAAAAGCAGTCAGGTCAAACTGCCCCCAGGGCAAGGAAGCAGCAGGAAGAGGCAGTAGCGGCAGGAACAGCTGCAAGGAGCAACTGCCTCCACTGGGCTGCTTCAGAGCTCCTGGCCTGCAGATTGCATGGGGGCCAAGGCAATTGATCAGGGCCAAGGGCTCTTGCATTGAGCGGCCTGGATCCAGACTATGGTCTTGGGTGGTGGTCCTGGGGTGTGCTTTCAGCAAGCTAAAGGTGGTGGAGGCTGCAGCACCCCCCTAATAGCTCCAGCAGCTGTGAAAACCCCAGAGATTTGGGACAGAGCTTTTCCCCCTGGAAGCAGAGTTCCACAGAGCTAAAAAATCAAGTAATTAATTTACTGGCCAAAATGAGCAGGAAAAGGAAGCAAAGTAAGAACAGCAATAAAACTCTAGAATCCTTTTTAGGGACAAAAAGGATCAAAGCATGGAATGGGTGGAATACAACACAGTCAGAACTCCCACACCAAATGCTTCCAAGAAACATGAAGATTGTCTACAAGCCATAGATCAACTTAAAAAGGACTTTGAAAACCAAATAAGAGAAGTGGAAGAAAAATTGGGAAGAGAAAAACTACACTGGAACCAAGGATTCCTAACTCTCCATACCAGACTTTTACTAGCACATTTGCTTCTTGAATTTAGACTTTTCTTCACATGAAGCTAATTTAATTTTCCTTCCGATGTATACTACAAATATTAAACTAGAAAGGAGTTTTTCTCAACTTAAAAAAAAGTCTCATGCCATTTTCCAAGTTACTTGCCACCAGACACCTACCCTGATTAAATTTGCCTTTACACAATAATAATAATAATAATAATAATAATAATAATAATAATAATAATAATAAATAATCAAGGTTGTTGAAAATCTTAAGCATTGGACTGGAACAAGTCCTGACAGTGACCTATTGATACCTCTGAGTGTAATCTTCTAACCAGTTACATAACTAAGACTTGTAGACTCAACTGATTTTTTCCCCCTCAGTTACTAAGGATCATATCAAGTAGGGCAAAGTGAAATAAAAAAATTTTCTCCTTGTATACATAAATATAGAATATGCATATATGCACATGCCCGTATATGTTTCATATCTGTTTCTTTTTCTTTGAGTGCCAAGTCTATAAATGTCTCTCACAAGAAACTAGCCTACACTTTCTTTGATAGTTGGTACCCTCTGCTATTTTACAAGTGGCTGTGTGATCATGTCTTTTCTGATATCTCCTAGGTATGGATATAACTTCTATATCACTGATTTATTTTATAGAAGACAATTTTTTCTTATTGTCCCAACGTAGTGTAATGCCAAGAAAAGGCAACTTCCAAGGTTCAGATTACCAGGATAGCAAAACCCATTTATTCAGCCAACATTCACAGAACAGAGAAAGTCAAAATACAGTATAACTCAAACATTTCACTAGTAAGTTCTTTATTCAGTTCAGGTACTACTCCACCCCTAGACAGTACATGCTTTTAGTCAAAATCTCTTCTCAAATGGAGATCAGACTACTCCACCCCTAGGGGGGGCATTCATTTAAGTCTCTTCTCAAATGGAGATCAGACTACTCCACCCCTAGACAGTACAGTCTTTTAGTCAGTCAAAGTCTCTTCTCAAATGGAGAGAGTTCTTCTCAAATGGAGATCAGTTTCCAATCATAAACAAAGTACACTCACAAAAAGGCCAAAGGTTTCCCATCCCTGAACTCAAAGTAATTACAATACCATCTATTAACATTAAGTACTTTCTCAAAAGGGAGCAGGAGAGCACAAAAG
>JAQQSW010010343.1:0-13011 GCA_028646575.1 Pseudocheirus occidentalis | reverse complement strand
AGAGGAGGAGGAGGAGGAGAAAGAGAAGGAGGAGGAGAAGGAGAAGGAGAAGGAGAAGAAGAAGGAGAAGAAGAAGAAGAAGAAGAAGAAGAAGAAGAAGGAGGAGGAGGAGGAGGAGGAGGAGGAGGAGGAGGAGGAGGAAGAGGAGGAGGAGGAGAAGAAGGAGAAGGAGAAGGAGAAGGAGAAAGAGAAGAAGGAGAAGAAGAAGAAGAAGAAGAAGAAGAAGAAGAAGAAGAAGAAAGTGAGTCATTAATGTTATTACATTTCCTATAGATACTCTGAGGGAATTAGGTGGCTCAGTGAATAGAGTACCTGTCCTGGAGCCGGGAAGACTCATCTTTCTGAGTTCAAATCCCAGCTCAAACCAATTTGCTGGCTGTGTAACCCTGGCCAAGACCTTTAATTCTTGTTTGCCTCAGTTCCTCATCTGTAAAATGAGCCTGAAAAGGAAATGGCAAAACACTCCAGTATCTCTGCCATGAAAAATCTAAATGTGGTCACAAAGAGCTAGACATGACTGAAACAATTAAGCAAAAACAACAAAAAAATGCTCTGGGGTACTTAAAAATATCCTTTTGTCTTAGAGCTTCTTCATGTTTCCATATCAATAGATAGAACACATCAGTATGTAAGATGCTCCATCAACACACTCGACATTTCTTTGTAATTTTCTCTCTCCCTAGTTTCAGATATCAACCCCTTGATTTAGGGAGCTGAGAGGATTGGATAGAACATGAACATGAAAGTTAGGAATAATGATTGAATCCTGCCTGAGCCTCTTGTTAGCTGTGTGACCCCTGGGCAAGACATTTAAACTCTCGGCTTCATTTTCAAAATGGTGAAAATATCACTTACTTCACAGGACTGTCATGAGGATCAAACAAGCTAATATATGCAAGTGCTTTTCAACCCCCAAGGCACTATATAAATAGGAGCAATTTTGATGATTTCCTTGGTCCACAAAAACAACAGCAACAACACATGCTTGCTTACTCAGCTTTTACTATCCACTATGGACACTCAACAGCCATGTATATGCTGTCTTTCCTGATCCCCTACTCCCTTCCCAACTGATAGTATTCTCCCACTCTCAGCAAATTACTTCACATTTATGTTGTGTCTGCTTAGAATTTGCATCCCCTTCCTGTTGACCCCCATAGACAGGATCTGTTTCATTTTTCACCTTTGTATTCCATTGTATCCCTAGGATGAAAAGATTCTTTTGTATTATTCCCACTCTGTTTAGAATGCCCTTTTCATCACCCCTTTTTAATGTAAAGCTTTCATTTCCTTTGAGATCTAACTCAAACTTCTTTGAAAATCCAGGTGCCAATTATTTTTTTTAATCCAGGTCTGAATTCTTATAGTTGTTTAATCTGTTATTTCATTCTTTATTTAACCTCCCCTCCATTTCAGTCATCCACTAGTATGATTTGTACCATATAATCACTTGAAATTACTTTACATCACAGATATTCATTTCCTGTCTAGATTATTGCAACATTCTCATAACTGCTCTCCCCACCTTTCCCCTCCCCTTTAGTTTCTGTCTTGTTCTATCCTAGAACACCACTACCAAAATCATTATCTTAAAGCACACACCGGACAAAATCAGTCCTCTTCAAGAATCTTCAAAGGTTCAATGCTGCATCTGGGATAAAATAGAGACTCTTCAGCTTAACATTTAATCACATTCATAATCTGGTTCCAGCCTACCTTTCATTCATTCTTCATTTTAACCTCATTAGCTTACTTGTTCTGCATTCACCAAAAGCAGTATTCTTATCTCCTGCTTCTGTCTCTATGTCAAATTGTCCTCTCTTCCTCACTCCCAGTTTTTAAGATCCTTAACTTTCTTAAAAGATCAACTCAGGTGTCGCCTATGGTACTGACTCTTCTAGTTAATTGTACTATCTTCCTTCTCAATTTTTTTAAGCTAGCTGGTAGCAGAAGCAAGAGAGCATTGTATACAGTAAGAGCAACATTGCTTTAAGAACAACTTTGAATGAATAAATTATTTTGACTATTATAAATAACCAACTTAACTTCAAAAAATATATAATGTCTTAAAGGTATTAAATTGCTTAATAAATGCCTTTCAATTGAATTGAGTTGAATCTTGAATTACATAATTCTTCTCTCTGACCATATTCTTCAAACTGGCTAATGCCATCATTCCAACTGTGCTGACTCTTTGTCACTGTAGCATCCTCTACTCACTTGAATCTTCCGCTTTTCCTATCCCTTACCTATAATTTCAACGTCCCTTTCCACCCCAAAACCCACCTAGCCTGAACCCTACTGCCACCTAGCCCTTTCAAGGCTACTTGACATTACTTAGAATGTTATTTTGTCCATTTGAACCCACTTTCAAAATCTCCATACCTAAGTAAACATCATTTTGGTTTCCTTTCTATTTTCCTATTTTCACCACGTCAAATATTGCTG
Organism: Pseudocheirus occidentalis; assembly: GCA_028646575.1. Lineage (NCBI taxonomy): Eukaryota > Metazoa > Chordata > Mammalia > Diprotodontia > Pseudocheiridae > Pseudocheirus > Pseudocheirus occidentalis. The sequence continues at coordinate 10,563 of JAQQSW010010343.1, read as the reverse complement.
AAGAAAAGCACAGAACCGGGTTATATACTTTTTTGTTGTTCAGTCATTCAGTGAGCCATAGTGCACAAATGTTATCTGTGGGGGTTTTCTTGACAAAGACGCTGGAATGGTTTTGTCTTCTCCTTCTCCAGTGGATTAGGGCAAACAAGTTTGCCCAGGGTCACACAGCTAGTAGTTGTCTAAAGCTAGATTTGAACTCATGTCTTCCTGACTCTAGTTGCCTCTACAGCCATTTCTACTACATAGCAACAATATCTAATTTTAGCACATCCCAGCAATCCAGCTTCTTATGGACTCACTATTGAAAATACTGCCATAACCTTTCCTACCTTTTCCAGTTTCTTCAGACCTTCAGTGAGTTGCATGAACTCCTTACATTTCACTGATGACATTGCCTCCTCCTGTACTCTGAAGATAAGTGTCCATTTGTTGTGAGAGTCCTCAACAACTTTCTCTTCCCCTCAAGTTGCCATTTATTTTCATCTCTCTTCTCCTGTTTCCCTCTTCTTTCAGAGAAAGACTATGCTTTGCTCTTGCCAAGACTAACCAAATAAAAAAATGTAACAGACAGTTATCAAACACCCATTCTATGTCTTCTCAGCAATGCAAGGTTCTAAGACAACTCCAAAAGGCTCATGTTGCAAAGTGCTATCCACTTTCAGAGAAAAAATTACAGAATCTGAAGGCAGATCAAAACATCCTATTAACTTTCTCTCTCCTTTTGGGTTTTGTTATGTTTTGTTTCTTCTTTCTTGTGGTTCATTCCATTGGTTATAATTCTTTGCAACATGACTAATATGAAAATATGTTCAATGTGAATGTATATATAGAGCCTGTATCAGACTGCTCATCATCTTGGGGAAGGGGAAAGAAAGGTAGGGGGAGAAAATTTTAACACTCAAAAGCTTGGAACTGAATATTGTAAACTAAAAATTAAAAAAAATTAAATGAAAAGAGTCATTAAAACACCTACTCTGTGAAGGTACTATTCTAAGCAATGATAAAATAGAACAGTTGGTTTCAGGGAATTTCGATTCTTGTAGGTGGAGGGGAAGCTATGATATATGTGCAACCATAATAACTTTTGCATAATGCTTACTACATACCAGGCACTGTACTCAACAGTTTAAAATGATTATTTCATTTGATCCTTACAACAATCATGGGAGGTAGGGATATTATTATCCCCATTTAATAGAGAAGGAAACTGAGGTGAACAAAGGTGAAATGATTTTCCCAGAGTCACAGCATTAGTAAGTATCTAAGGATGGATCTAAGTTCGGTTCTTCCTGACCCTAGACCCAGCCATCTACCCACTGCACCAACCAACTGCTCTGATATAATGTAGGATAAGGAACAGTAGCGGGGACAAAAGAGGTCTGAACAAAAACACTGTAGGAAAATTGGAGGAAGAAGAGATTTTTTTAAACAGGGAAGATGAGAAGATGCTACATGGAGAAGCTGAAATGGGAGTAGAGCCTTGAAAGAAGAAAAAATTCCCAAAGGTAGAAATGAGGAGGACCTGCTTTCCAGATGTGAAATGGACAGGGGACAAAGTATGCTCAGTTCACAGAAGAGATAGCAGTTCATATTGTCTAGATGTCACGAAGGAGAATAATGGGAAATGAGTCTGGAAGCCAGATTGTAGAGGGTCTTAATTGCTAGGCTAAAAGATTTATATTTTACCTCAGATATAAGACAGAACCAGTGAAGACTTTCAAGCAGGGGAGGGATGTGTCTACTCCTAAGGCTCTGAAAGATTACTTTGACAGCTGGGTGAAATATGGATCAGAAACAAGGGATGAGGGAGAGAGTGAAGCATCAAAGATGACTTTAAATTTTGAACCTGGGGAGGTTCAGATTTTGAAATTGGAGAGAGTAAGGTACTGTTGTTAAGAGAAATAGGTGGGTTTAGGGTGAAAGATGACGAGTTCAGTTTTTCACATTTTTAGACAATGCTACTAGACCATTCAAGTGAAGAGAAATTCAGAAGGTGGCTGGAGATATGGAAGTAGAATTTAGGAGAGAAATTAGGACTGGATTGGTATTCTCATTCTCTCTGTCTCTCTGTCTGTCTCTCTTTCTTTACTCTCTCTCTCTCTCTCTCTCTCTCTCTCTCTGAATCTCTGTCTCTCCCTCTCTGCCTCTGTCTCTCTCCCTCTGTCTCTCTGTCTCTGTCTCTGTCTCTCTCTCTCTCTCTGTCTCTCTATCCTGTGTGTATAGCTTTTATTTAATTTTGATGTATTCCCCCAAATACATACGTATATATGCATATATACACATATGTGTATATATGTATATGTTATATATACAGATAAAGGCATAAATGTTTGATCTACATAGCAGTCATAATATAAATTCAAGGTAGATAATTAGTACCACCAAGGCAGTGGTTGGTGGGTGGTGGGGAACATGGAGAGAAGAGTAAAGGATCTAGGATCTTATTGCTTTGTTCATCTCTTCCCAGATTATCCCAGTTCTTGCTCCATCCCCTAGTTTATATTTTTCTTCTTTAGTATCAATTTCATACCTTCACTCAGACTCTAAGTACTCAATTCTCCTTTATCACAAAAGGGAAACAAGATTTCCATTAGACTCCTTAATCCTTGTCTTTTTCATCTTATTCAACACCTTCTCCTCTAAAATTTCTTAAATTTGTAGGGAAAGCAGAATGTGTTTAGTTTCTGATGAGTGAGGAGAAAGGTCACTAGCCTTTGCAGTTTGATGACCCACTAATCCTTTGTGATCTGCCCAGGAGAGGAGAATCATAGTGGAGGAATGCAATTTCATTTGGCTACATTTCTACTTGAGGAAGCAGATTCCCGGGGTTCTTTGGCTTGGGGGTGGTAGGTGGGTATGAGACAAGAGAAGCAAAATGCATTTCTTATCATGTCAGAATAGAGTTTAAATGAGTAGATTTTCCTTACCAAGAAAAGCCTTATAGCAGGACCTTACTTTTTACCCCACCCTGTATATTATAGAGGTAGATCTATAAACCTCCTCAGCGAGAGAGTGGTTTAGAAACTAAAGTATCCCTCTAGCATCATGGAGTGGATATTAGGTGACAATAAAGATGGCTAGCTAGATAAAGGCCAGTTGGAGTGATGATGTGATGCCCAGCAGGGAGAAACAGAGTGGGCTACATCAGAGAATAGTACTCAGTGGAAAGCAAATACAACAGAGAACTTTTTCTCATCTGTTTATCTGGACCAAACTTGGACATCCGTATCACACAATATTGAGACACATTTTATCTTTCTGTATTGTAGTTTATTATTTATTATGAGTTTCTGATTTTGCTTATATCATTATGTATCCGTTTAAAGAAATCTTCCCATTTTTCTCTTAACTTTTTACGCTGTCATTTTTTAAACAGCACGAAAATATTCCATGATATTGATGGTCAACAAATGATTTTTATAGAATATCTATGTTTTACCAGTCTGTAACCTTATTAAAAAGAGTAAATGATGCTAAAGAATTCTTGATGAAGGTATGTTGGCTCTTTGTGATAACCACTTAATTTTTTGGCTCTTCAGTCTGGATAAGTTAAGTTCTTGGGCTTTTGGATTTCAGACTCCATTCTCTTTATACTCTTGATAATTGGGACATTTGACTTTCTTCAATATAATAATAATAATACCATCAGTTTGTTACCTTCCAATAAGAACTTACAGTGACTCAGCAATCACATTTTCTAGTTCTTTCAGTAATCAAGAATGGAATGGATAACTCTTTTTTCTTACTGGAAGCACGGTGGGTGTAGATAAAAAAGGAGAAGCTACCATCCATTCCAGAATCGCTTCTGAAAAAGTGAAAGGCTTTCACAATACTGAAGGCCAAACATTGAAGAAGATGATGACTATGAAAAAGCTCTGTAAACTATGGAGAAAAGTTATCTGTGAAAAAACTAAAGCCTACCATAAGGAGTACAGAGAGATGCGCAGAAGTGAAATCTGGCTGGCCAGAATGGTACGCCAAGCTGGCAACTACTATGTGCCTGATGAACTCAAGTTAGCTTTTGTTATCAGAATCAGAGGAATCAATGGTGTTAGCTGAAAGGTCCAAAAAGAAAGTAGTACAGCTTCTTTGTCTTTACCAAATCTTCGATGGCACTTTTGTTAAGCTTAATAAGGCATTGATTAACATGCTGAGGCTTCAGGAACAATATATCACATGAGGTCACCCAAACCTGAAGTCTGTGAATGACTTGATTTACAAACATGGTTATAGCAAAATCAATAGACAGAGAATTGCCCTGATGGATAATGTCCTTATTGCAAAATCTCTTGGTAAATATGGAATTATTTTCATGGAGGACTTGATCCATTAGATCTACATGTTGGCAAGTACTTCAAAGCTGCCCACAACTCCCTGTGGCCCTTCAAATGATCTTCTCCATGAGGTGAAATGAAGAAAAAAATTGCACATTTTTGGGAAGGTGGAGATGCTGGTAACAGGAAGACCAGATCAACAGACTTATTGGAAGAATGAACTAAAGGTCTCTACACCATGATTATTTTTCTAATGATCTCTTAATAAAAATGCCCGAGACGAAAAGAAAAGAAAAGAAGCAAACAAAAAGAATGGAGTGGATCTGGGCCTGCTGATATGAATTCTCTAATGGCAGCTCGGTGCTCTATTACTACCTCCCAAGGCTCTTGGCTATTAATCATTTTTGATCTGTCCCTTCCAATTCAAAGATTACTCTCTTGGTAGAGGAAAAAGTAAGAAAAACAAATGAGTAACTTCACTCTCTCCCTAGTGTTATTTGCCATAATTTTAGCCACCACAAGCAATATTTGAACATCTTCCTTAATCTTCCTCTTTCCTCCAATGTATCTTGAAAAACTAACCTTGTGACTTATTCTGCTCTTGCCCCCTTTTGATCTTTAGGGAACCCCCTTCTTTTTTCCACTTATTAGAACTGTTCTTGTATCTTTAGAATTTATTTTTGGGAGTTTTGTCCTTGTAGAATCTTAGTCAATGGAATGTAAGGATATTAGGACCTTTTTTTTCCTGAAACATTAGAAATCAGCTTTTCTGTCATCCACTGTGCATTCCATAGTATGCCTGACTTCTATCTCCTGACCCAATAAGACTTTTACAGATGGAGTGGTACAATTTCCCCGAGTGCCAACATTTGTACTGTGGCAACTAAGTATTACTAATTGGTAAGAAACAGATTCAAAATAGCACATTTCCTTTTGAATTTCACAATTTTTTGAAAGATATTATTATCATTATGCCAAGCCAAAAAACAACCTATTCTGTTGTTAGAGATCCAGTAGATATCTGGACAAGGGAAGTAACTTACTGCTTCTATACCATGCCTCTGTGCCACATTTGGAAATCTGCTTCCCAGATTCCTCAATTTTATTTCCTCCTCCATCCAGGTGATCTTATATAGTACATTCCAATGAGAATATTTCTTCTCTTTCTTTTTCCTCTTTCTTTTTTTTTCTTTACCCAAATTCTGTCCATTATAATTCTCCCTTCTGGGTCTTAGATTTCCTTACAGGAGTCTATCTTATTATATAATGGTATTCTTTCTTTGCTTTGGCCTTTGTGACTTTCTTTTTAACCTTCCCTTTTTCTTTTCCATAATACATACCCTTCCAGAGAATATATTTGATTCAAAAGTCTTATTCCACCAAATACCAACAATATTTATGGGTTCAATTTTGTCTATTTGTTTTAGGACCATTAGCTGTCTTGCTTGTTGCTTATGCTTTATGGGTTAAGTGCTCATTGGTGAACTTTTCAGTATTCATATCTGAGGCCATCGATTATTATTAGATCCTTTCTTAGATGTTACCATCTGGGAATTTAGAAGCTTCTTGACTTGTTTCCTATGTTATCAAATGTGTTGTGTAGAGAGGCAGTTTTCTGTCTAATGCTTTCAAGTTTTGGAATAGTATATTGAAGTGTATATTTAAATTGTCTCAAGATCCTAATCCTGTTTATATATACATATGAACACATATCTGAGTATGTGTATATATGTGTACATAGAGGGCACAGGATCAATTGAATAGGAAGGGATGATACTTTAAAAGGTGAAATTCTGAGGTGATAGAGGATTAGAATGAGATAAGACAGGGAGAGACAGAATGGGGTTAATCATCCCATATAGAAGAGGCAAGGGACAATTGTCACAATGGAGGGGAAGAACAGGAAGGCAAAAGGGAAAGGGTCATCCTTATTCTCATTGAATTTGGCTTAGAGAAGGAATGACATAAACTCTAAACTGGGTATCTTGCCACACAGGAGAGTAGGGGGGATGGGGATGAGAGGTGGGAGGGACATAGGAAGGATAGGAATGAGGGACATATAATCAGTCTCTCACAATATGTCCACTATGGAGATGTTCTGCATAATTACATATGTACAGCCTGTATTGAATTGCTTGTCCTTCCAATGGGGGTGGGTGATGAGGGACAAAGGGAAAGAATCTAGACTTTAAAGGTCTATAATTAAATGTTTAAAATATATATGTGCATATATATATATATATGTGTGTGTGTGTGTGTGTGTGTGTGTGAGTGTGTGTGTGTGTATACATATATATATTAACTACATGCAACTGGGAATTAAGATATACAGGCACTGGGATAGGGAGACCCATCCTGCCCTACTAGAAAGTCAGAGAGGCGATGGGGGAGGACATAGGAGAGAGCAGATTGGGGGAGGGGCTATACTGTGGGATCACTGTTTTGGGGTGGTGGGTAGGAAAAAGATGGGGAGAAAATTTGTAACTCAAAAATCTCATGGAAATAAGTGATGTAAACAAGAAAATAAATAAATTAAAAAAATAAAATAAAAATAAGATCCTAATCTCATTCTCAGCATCTTTTTGAGCTGTTATTAACTTCCCAAATTTGTTTTATGTCTTTGAAACCTTCTCCTTTAATTGTTATCAGTGATCAAATATAGGTGTTTGTGTGCACACAGCCACACACATACATGCAAATATATATACACATATATACATTCATGCACATGCATACATGTGTTTATGTGTGTGTGTGTATGTATGTATCGTAAAGAAGGGCATCATGGTATGATAGCATATTGGAAAGCATATTGGCCTTAATAGTTAGGTGATCTGAGTTCAGATTCAGGCTTTGATACTTGCTAATTGAGTATCACAATAATTCACTTACCTTCTCTTAAGTTTGATTTACTTATCTGTGAAGAGGGAATGATACTGCTTTTACTATTTACTTTGAATTTTTCTGAGGAAGACTCTTTGTAATTCTTTAAAGAGTTATATAAATGTGAGTTGTTTGCTATGGATCTAATCAATGGATTTAGGCCAGCTGGACCTCTATTGTCTTATTCTTTTGTTGATTCATATATGCATATCTTATGCTTTCTGTTACATTGCAGAAGTAGAGGAGAAAACTCCCTTTGGGCGCTAGAAAGAGTACACTTGTAATTCTCCTTATGTTATGGAAGATCTTTATGTCTCTCCACAAGATGAAGAATGCCCACTGGTGAATACAATGAAAACATTGACCAAACTAGTTATCAGCTTCTATATAGACTAAGAACCATCCACAACACCCAACAACCAAGGAAGAGATGTTTGCTGAATTTTTGTCTTTCAGCCACCTGCATTGTTACCATATGTATAATAAATACAGTCTTAGAAGTAAGAAGCAAGCTGAAGCAAGGCAAAACATTTTACTTTTACATTTCTATTGTGAAGTCTGATCTTCTAAAAAGTAGATCCTTGTAAATCCTTATAAATACTTGGTCTGAAGGATTGACACTTGGAGTTCTGTGAGGGTCATTATGAGTTCAGGAATATACATATTTATTTATAGCATTTTTCCCATTCTCTCTGAGCAATGGTGCTCTTCTTTTCTTGGTTATTGTGAAAAGGAATTGTGGGCACTGAGGAACAAGGTTTGTTATTTCACTGAAAGAGCTGCCTTTCTTGGAGAATAAATCATTCAAAAGAGCCATCAATTCCTCATACTCACCTAATTAATATAGCTTGAGACCCATATTATTTTAAAGTTCCTGGCTCCTTCCATTCTTTTCCCAAATTTTCTTTTTTTTCTTTTAAATAGACATGCTTCAGAGATTTATGAAGCTATAGCTGAGGTATCTTAGACTACATAAAGAAAAGTATGTAGGAATTCCCATGTTGTCCCTGACCGGTTGTCTATCCAACTGAGTCTTCTGTCAATGAAAAGAAAAAAAAATAAGAAAATAATTTAAAATTAATTCATATTAAACTTATTTAATGGAACCAATCCTATTTGACTATACTAATGCACATATTGCAATATACTGGAAACTTATTACATTATTGATATAACCCATTGTGGAACATATGTAGAAATTGCAATATAATCCCAATATTATACTTTTCCTAATGACATTACTGAGTCTTTCTAATAGATCTATATCCATTATCCCTAGGGAATTTAATAGCATAGCATTTAATTTATTCAGTTCTCAGCTATCTGGAAATCTTACCAGTAGAACTGCAAAAAGCATCTGACTTAATACATACATGAATTGGAATCTCCTCTAAAATATTCTCAAGCAGCTGTCATCAATTTTCTTCTTAAAGAACTCAAGTGATCCAGAATTTACTCATTTCTGGGTTGTTGCATTACAGTTTTGAGCAATTCTAATTGTTTTTTTTTACCCCCTTATACCTAACCAAACTCCATCCCCTTCTTTCTGTAACTCCTACCTTTTGCTGCTACTTTTGTCAATTAGGGCCCCAAAAGGTAATTTAATGCCCCTTCCATACATCCTCTTGAGAATTTAAAGATACTTACCATGCTCTGCCAAATATTTTCTTCTTCAGGATAACCATCCTTAGTGTCTTTGAAATATTCATTTTATCATAGTCCTCTGTCCTCTCATTTCTGTCTCATTCCCCTAATCATTACCTACTCTAGTTTCTTAATATTCTTCCTAAAATTTGTTGCCCAGAATTAGATGCAATATTCCAGATGTGGTCTAGCTGGGCAATGTGCAAGGAAATTGTATTAGATCCTCCTTCTTTTCCTTGCCCCTTCCCTTCTCCATTTTCCTCCTCTCCACCTGTGTCCTTCTCCTTCCTTCTCTTCCCCTCTCTTCCTTTTTCCACTTCCTTCCTTCTTTTTTTTTCTTTTTTTTTTTTTGTAATTGTGAGGTGAATGAAAAGCTGGAGAGGCAGAGTTTCTGGACAATTAATCAATCTGTTATTTAGGCTAGAAAATAATCAAGAAATGAATTCTATCAATAACCAAAGACAAAAGACCATGGAGATCATCTAATGCTTAAATGCCTTTGGAAAAGTGGGTGCCCCTGACAGAATAAAAATGACCTTGATCGATGAACAATCAATGAGGGAGTAGATACATTAATGAGGATTAATCCTCCTGTTGAGAACTTAACTAGATCAGAAAATTCAGCTTCCAGTTCTCCAGACAAAAGAATCCATGTCCACCCAGACCACTTTCACCTCTAGCAATCTAGACAAAGATACATTTCTAGTAAGTTCACTTAACTTGAACAACAGTGGGGTGCGGGGGTGGGGAGGCTGGTTCAAAGGTATGATCCTAATGCTTTAGGGCTGGAATTCACCTAGATTTGATTCTATTTATACATTAATCAGAAGTAAATTCTCCAACTTAGGTGAAATTCTGCCCAAGATAGAACAGAATGTTCCTGGAGGCTTTGGCCATTCTCATTATCAGCTTTGTACTTTAGAGGCTCACTGACTTAGAACGATTGGACTTTGTATGAAGAAGTAAAAAGAGAAAGAAGAAGCCCTGGATCCCTATATTAATAATTGATTATTAGTAATAATTTTTCTCAGTTGTTACACTCTACTATTTATTCACATTGAACATGTAGTACACTGACACCCATGTCGTAAACGGTTATGAGATCATAACTCCTGTATTATATTTGTAGAAGTTTTTTACAATGTCAAAGTGTTAAACTTTGTATTTCTGCCTGTAAAATTATCTTATTAGAATTCACTTGTCTGTTTCTTAAAAATTTTATCTTTTCACAAAATGCATTTTCTATCCCTTTCAACCTATCCCCATGGAAACTCATATGGTAACATCCCACTTCTCCAGAACTTAGCTATTTGTCAGCCTCATCTGTAAAATTATGGAATCCTAGAGTTGAAAGTAATTTCAGAGATCGCCTCTAGTTATTGATGGCCTTCATAAAAATACCCAACAGGACAAGACAAAACTGAGTGTCATTTGCCACTCCACTTCTCTGTGTTGACAATAGTCCATTAGTCATAGCTCTTTGAACCGAGTAACTCAAACAGTTTCAAATTTACCTTATTGAAATATCATGTTGTCTAAATTCCTCCATCTTGGCCATAATGATATTGTTAAAGACTTCAAATGCCTTTTTAGGTATTATTTGGGTACCCACTGTTTTCAATATTACTGATGACTAGTCTATTAACCTTGTTGGACAAAATTGGAATTAAAAAAGAAGGGAGGAAGGAAGGAAGGGAGGAAGGAAGGAAGAAAGGAAGGAAGAAAGGAAGGGAGGAAGGAAGGAAGGAAAGAAGGAAGGGAG
>JAQQSW010010342.1:0-13012 GCA_028646575.1 Pseudocheirus occidentalis | reverse complement strand
GAGTGTCTCAGCCAATAGCCTTCTTCCAAGTCAACAGGGGAGTTCACATCTTTTCACCAATGGACAGAGTTCTATACTTAGCCCTAAGTTACTAGGTGCTACTTAGCCCTAAGTATCTGATCTACTTAGCCCTAAGTATCTGATCTAATTAGCCCTAAGTATCTAAGAAATTGATTACCATTACAGTAGACCTGCCTGGAAATGGATAGAGGATTGATGTCTCAGTTCCTAAGGCCATCAGAACTATGTGTTTTCCAATGGTCTTAGGCAACCACTGTAAAATGGTCATTTGAACTCCAAGGGGTCGCAACCCACAGGTTGAGAATCACTGGCCTAAAGTCTTTCCCAGGCCCAAGTTTGTCTGAGATTAAGGCTAGGAAAGAAATGAGGCAAAGAATGGCCTCTTTTACCTAGTCAAAAAGCAAAAATAAAAAAAAAACTCAAAATCTGGTCTATGGCTAGTCAATTGCTATTTACAGTCATCCTAAGCCACCAGAGTCCAAATAATGACCACCTGAGGCCTGGGTTGAGACTTTTTCTTGGCCAATCAATGAAAAGTCAGAGATCTGCATTTAAGGCATGGTCCTTAAGAAAGAAATCTAGCTTCTAAACCACAAGACATATTGCAAGGTTTCAGTGAGCAAAATTTGTATTCCTTTGGTCAGCACACTGGTAAGTGTACGATTCCTTATGTGGACCAAGGAAGAGGAGGGAGGGATGGAAGGATGTGGGAAAGAAGGAAGGAAGGACAGACATCCTTAGATATGTGTAAATAGATAGTCTGCTTTTGCTGGAAACATCAGTATTGACAAAGACAACTGTTATATGTGTATGTGTGCATATATACATATACACACATGCATATATATATATGTATAGTTATATACACACACACACATATATATATATATATATATATAACATATATAACCAATGTGTTGTATCTTAAGAAAAGGGAAAAAAAAAGTTTTGGTATCTTCTAGACATGGCCTAGGCCAGTCTAAAAGGAAAAATAAATGCAGTTATTTAAATGAAACATTTAAGTAAAAAGTTATGATTATCATTATAGTAATAGACAAGACATATGAATAATTTCCTATTATGTTGATCCTAGGTTGTTGAATTTTATTGATGTACCTTTCACTATAAACTGTCAGTGTGACATAGCACATAGAAAGTTGACCTCAGATTCAGAAATTCCAAGGTTTAAATCTTACCTCTGATACATACGTACTAAATGTGTGACCATGGCAAAGTCACTTCTTTTTGAAATGCCCCAGTAACTCTTTTGAGATCCTATATTAAAGTTGATCTGTGTAAATAAAGAAATTTATATCCTAAGACAACTAATAAATCAAAACAAACTAAAAAAAAACCAATCACATTTCTCCCTCTCACAGACACAATCCTTCTTTTTCTATTTTTGTATTCCATTAACGGTTTGAATTCTGCATAGCCAGAATGAAGACACGTAACAGAAAATAAACCACTTTACAAGTAGAGAAAACTCTGCCCACCATGCAATACCAATCAGTGTGATTTATTTGTCAAACATAGAACTAGAGAGAATGTGAACATGCACGTATGAGATAGCCATCATTTTAGGCAGTGTAACTGAAGTATGTTCTAATTACCTGTGGTCCCCTTTGAAAGCAATTAACAGTATTCTGATGATCTGATTCTGGCTATTTCTCTTAGTCTAGGTGAGATGAGGTATTAACATTTCAAACTCCTATAATTCCATAAGCCAGGAAGTTCTACTGTCAAGGACATGCCAGGGAACCTGCTTACAGTGGTTTTGGTCTCTTCCTCATGTCAACATTTGAAATTGTATGTATATTTCCTCCATGATCTCTTCACTTAAACCAGAGTAGGGAGGCATGTTTCATTGCGTGTTTCTGGGAGAACAAAAACTCTTGAGTAGGGATTCATAAATCTTTATTTTTCTGTGGGTCCATGAGGAGGTGGTTAATGAATTAGATTATTCAAAATAGCTCCAGAATGATAAAAAGTAAACCCATACAAGCCTAAAGAAATCTGAATTCAAATAATAGTACTTTTGGGAAAAAAACAATATCCTTATGTGTTCTTTCTTGGTCATATTGATTTAAATATATCATTTAAGTATATTTTCTGATTGAACATTTTCTGTGTATCATCTTTAGCAAGTACTTCATAGGTAGTTAGAGGGGGTAGTTAGGTGGTGGTATAGCAAAGAGAGTATGTGTACATATATATATATGGATATATCTATATATATTTTTAAAATTGGATCAAAACTAAAAATATCATTAAAAATGCAGGAATATGTTACTTAATATTGCCTATATCATGAAGTTGTGGAGACACGGAGGTTGACTTTTAGTCAGTTAGTTAGGAAAACTAAACATTAAACAGAAGTTTTTATTCCATGCGGTCAAAATGGAATGCATTTGAATTTTGAAAATAAAAGTTGATCAGGTAACAGAATCTCTTTTTCTTGGCTACCTTCCCTATGGGAGGTATCCAGGAAATCAAATAAAGGAAATCATTATTCTTTAGAGCTCCCTAAGTGTGGAACACTAATCACCAACCTGTGGAATCCTTTTTGTTGTTATGTTAATATGTTTTATTTTTCTTCCTTCAAATTTGCTTTAAATTTAAAAGATTGAGTTTGTACCATCTTCTTTGCTATTAGTCCCATGTTACCTTCCTGTATATAAGCAAAGTATCACCTTAGAAAACACTTATGTATACTATTATTTTTTTTAATTAGCAAATAAGACATGACACTTTTTTCCCTTTCTGTTTTATATTCCTTCCCTAGTTCATAGACAATTTCAAAATAACTCTATCAATCTGGTGAAGAGGAAGATTCCAGGTCTCTAAAGTGTGGACATAACACCTGTTCTAACTGTGTACCAACAGCAAATTCATCATTTTCTTGTGTGTACATTTAATCTGACAAATGGTCAAATGCCACTAATTAAGTAGCTTGATAATACTAAGGCTAAATTGCTGGATAAAAATAACTGGAATAGAATGTATTATAATTATGTTTTATTTATTTGGCTATCAGAACCATAGTAAGCAAATTCTGTAACTAGAAACAGGGGCAGTGGAGAGTGTGTGTGGGGGTATAATCACCTGGGATACAATTGTCAGGGGAGGAGAGTATGTTCTTTATGGTATAGCAGTTTTTAAAAAATCTTTCAAAAGGGTAGGCATCTCCCTTAAATGAGACCACTGCTATCTCAGCTCTTGCTGACACTGACCTGGTAGAGGTTGAACAGGTAAGGAATCATCCTCATACTATCATGCTGTAGGATCCAACTGCATTTCTTGCCCTGTGCCAAAACTCTGCTTGTGTTGATTTAGAATATATCTTTGCAGATGACTGTTCACACAATGTGCACTCAAGGCAGCAACTGAAGCTGAGATGCAACAAAACATGACTCAATTCTCTGTTGTTTGTGCTAATTTTTGGCCCAATAATTAATACCAAGGAAAGACAGGTGCTCCATCATCAGCCAGCACCACAGCATCCATATGTGGAACCATCAGGTACAGCAAATGGAGAAGTTTTAAAAGCTGTAGATAAGTTCATCTACGTTGGCAGTATGCTTTGCAGGGATGTACGCATTAATAAGGAGGTTGACACAGGGATTGCCAGAGCTAACACAAATGGAAGGCGTTTGAATTGTGAAAATAAAAACTGAACAGGTAACACAGTTTCTCAGGGAAACTCTGAAGGAAAGCATTGGAGAGAAGAGGTATTAGACTGACTACCAACCTGAAGGTCTAAAGAGCTGTTGTGCTGAAATCATTATGTTATAATACAGCAGTGAAACCTGGACCTCAAATCCATCCCAAAAGTTCACATGGATTATTTGTGTCCAACTTGTGATAGAACATTCTAAGATTATACTGATTTGATCAACCACAGCCCAATACGCTGTAACTTGACTCTAAAATAGCAATGTCATTTTGGTCTTCTTTGAGAATGAAGAACAACAGCCAATTCTGTCTTTGTGGAAATTAATTAAAATTCCATATAGACACAGAGAGAGAGAGAGACAGAGAGAGAGGGACAGAAAAAGAGAGAGAGAGAGAGACAGACAGACAGACAGACAGACAGAGAGAGACAGAGAGAGAGACAGAGAGACAGAAAGAGACAGAGAGACAGAGAGAGACAGAGAGAGAGACAGAGAGACAGAAAGAGACAGAGAGACAGAGAGAGACAGAGAGAGACAGAGAGAGAGACAGGGAGAGACAGAGAGACAGAGACAGAGACAGAGAGAGACAGAGAGAGAGAGACAGAGACAGACAGAGAGACAGAGACAGACAGAGAGACAGAGACAGAGAGAGACACAAAGAGACAGACAGAAAGAGACAGAGAGACAGTGAGAATTAAAATTATATAAATATAAGTTAAATAAATATGTATCTATACATTGT
Source organism: Pseudocheirus occidentalis (assembly GCA_028646575.1). Classification (NCBI taxonomy): domain Eukaryota; kingdom Metazoa; phylum Chordata; class Mammalia; order Diprotodontia; family Pseudocheiridae; genus Pseudocheirus; species Pseudocheirus occidentalis. The sequence continues at coordinate 8,575 of JAQQSW010010342.1, read as the reverse complement.
ATAATTTAATATAATTATATATGATAAATAAATTATATAAAATTATATTCTTTGTTCTAGGTTGGTTGATCATAAGACTACAGAGCTAGTCAGTTCTTCTTGGTGATTCTTTGTTAAACATTCATCAGTACCTCTTGCATACCAAATATTATACTAAGCACTGAAGATCTAAAGAAACATAAAGACAATTCCTATTCTCAGAGAGCTCATAGTCTAGTGCGGAAGGCAATATGTGAGCAACTATGTTCAAACAAGCTAACTGCCAGATAAACTGGAAAAAATCAACAGATGGAAGGCACTATCATCAATGGGATTGGGAAAGATTTCCTTCAAAGGTGAGACTTTATCTGGGACTTGAAGAATGTCAGTGAATATAGAAGGCATAGCCAAGGATGGAGAGAATTCCAAGCAAAGGGAATAGCCAATGAAAATGACCTGAGTCAGGTTATAGTGTGTCATAAAAAGAACAGTAAGGAAGCCAGTGTCACTGGATCCCAAACTAAGTAGGAGTAAAATAAGTAAGAACACTGAGAAGGTAAGAGTGGAGCAGTTTATAAAAAAACTTTTAATAATAAATAGAAGGTTTTGTACTTAATTCTGGATGTGAGTCACTAGCATTGGGGGGGGTGACATGGTCAGACCTACACTTTGACAGTTAAGTCATAATTCCTACATAATTTTGTGGGGACAAAAGAGGCAAGGAAGCCAATCAGAAGACTACTGCAAATAGTAGAGGCAGAAGGTGATGAGAACCTATATGACACTGGTGGGAGCATCAGAGGGGGAAGGAGCACCACACAAGGAATCTTATAATGGTAAAATATAGAGATAGGTGAGAAAGACTGAGGAATAGAGGATGACACATAGGTTTCAAACCTAGGTTCCTGGGAGGATGGTGAAACCCTTGACACTAAGAAGGAAGTTAGGACTAGATGAGGGTTTTGGAAGAAGGATGAGCTTAGTTTTGAAGTTTTTTTAAAAAGTCCAGTAGAGAGATGGTTATAAGAAAGAAGGGGTAAGAAAGTTGATGGCTAGATAAGAAGACCTAAGAATCTTTTTAATACAGGTGATAATTGAATCCATGAGAGATAATGAGATCACCAAAGGGAACAATATAGGAATGTCCAGGACAGAAACCTGTGCAACAGTACTGGTTAGCATACATAATCTGGATGAAGATCCAACAAAAAGGATTGCAAAGGAGCAGTCAGGTGGGAGGAAAACTAATATGGTGTAGTGTAAAAAAAATTAAAAAGCTAGAGAGAAAAGAGTATCAAGAAGGAGTGAGTAATTGACAATATCAAAGAGATAATAACTTGAGAAGTCAAGAAGGCTGAAAATTTAGAAAGGGTCAATAGATTTATAAATTTAAAAATTATCCTAAACTTTAGCAAGAGTTAAATGTATAGAGTTAAGAAGAGAGTGACAGGAAAGAAAATGAAGACACCTCCAGTAGATGGCCTGACGATATTTAACCACCAAAGAGAAAGGAAATCTTGGGTGATAGCTAATGGTGATGTATAGATCAATTAAGGAATTTCTGAGGATGGGTAAGACTTAAATAAGTTTTTAGGCAAAGGGGAAGTAGTCAGTAAATAGGGGGAGATAGAAGTGAGAGAGTGGGGAAAAGTGGGCAATTTACAGGATAAAACAAAATTAATGGGACCACTTTTCCACATAGCAAGCATTTCATCTGTATATATTCAAATATAGCAACTAGAAGACTCAATACCTTTAGGGTAATCAGGATAGTCCTTTTTCATGACTTAGTCTTGAAGTGAACAAGAGATTACAAGAGGTCAAGGTGACTGGAAAGAGAATTCAAGACACAAAGGATTACCAGGTCAAAGCATACATTTGATAAAAGGAATACTGAATAGAGAAGAGTAAGTATTCTAGTTTGGTTCAGTTGTAAAACTCATGTGTTCATGTAACTAGTTTGGAAAGATAGACTAGATCAAAATTTCGAAGGGTTTAAAATGCCAAAGAAAGAAGTATTTTAACCATGATATGACTATTTAAATCAAATGAAATTTCCTGAGCATAAGTGTAACAGGATTAAAGCTCTGAAAGGAATTTCACTTTGGAAGCCATAGGAAGGATGGATTAGAAAAGGGTGAGACTAGACAAAAGATGATAATTTAGGAGGCTATTTCAGTAGTATAGGCATATAAAGGCCTGTACTAGATTGGTTTTGGTGTGAATGAAGAGGACAGACAAGAGAGTTAGAATCAAAAAGACTTCGCAACTCATTTCATATGGAGAGTGAAGAACCAAAGATAGAGTTAAAGTTGCAAGCCTAATAAATGGAAAAACAGTGGTGATCTTGACAGAAATAGAATTCTCTGACCGTCGTATTAGAAAAAAAAGATCATATATTCTGCTTTGGACATGATGAATTTGAGGTGGACAGTGGCATCCATGTGGAGATTTCAAACAGGCAGTTGGTGAAATATGACTGGAGCTCAAAAGATAAAAAAGGATTGTAGATTTTAGAGTTATCTTAATAAAAATGATAATTAATTTACTTGGAGATTAGATCACTGAGGCTATGAAGAGACTAAGAACCCCGGATTATACACATTCACAGGGGGGCAAGAGATGGATAATGTGCCTGCATAAGAAACTGTTGAAGATTAGTTTGACAGGTAGGAAACAAATAATTATAGAAATAAATGCTAGTGACTCACATCCAGATTATGATGAAAATCCAAGGCAGACAGAGAACCAGTAGAAAGAAGTGGTAATAAGAATCTGAAGAAGAAGAGAAATCATTATCTACAATAGAAGTATCTGGATGGGTGCTTATACGTATAAATTTTTTTTAAATGGAGTTTCTGCATCCTCATGGCTATGGTCTTCACCTACAGCACATCTATCTATACCTCCCTATTTTATGTTCCTCTTGATAGTGATAATTTGAAGATCACTGAACAAAATCATCGCTTTAGTATTATATAGGTACAGCACGAAAAATAATTGGTTGTCTTGCAATAGTCCCTAATATCTTTAACTTGCATTTTTGTGCTCGTCCACTTTAGCTCTATAATTCAAAATCTAGATTTACACAAATTCCTTATTCATTTTTAAAAAGCATCTTCACCTTTACTAGAGGTGAATCACATGTACTGCCTCTGTGATTATGCCATTGACCTGTAATCTCTACAAATATCTCCTGATACCTAACAACTCAGAAAGGATCATTTTCAGAGTCTGCTCCTGAAGATCAGTTATCGTTTGGCATCTAAGGTTCCAAAGAGAAGAACTTCAACATTTTCAACTATTATTGTTACAGTGCTATGTGTTCCTAGAAGTCTAGGTATTTAGGGACAAAGAAACCTTGTTGATGGGGGATGCCTTAGTTATTTCTATGCCAGCTGTTTCTCAAATTCAATCTTCATGGTATTTCCTGATGAGGATTCTTTTGAGTTTGTCTTTAGGATTCTATCTACAAATTCTTTATCTGAATGCATCCAAATATCCATCTATTGAGTCCCTACTTAGTTATATCATCATATAGATTTGCATCAACAGTTACATTCTGCTACTGCTATCCATGAAGACTGTCTTCACTACTGAACATATGTTCCTTACTCTTTTTGCAATGTATAGTTCTGTCCATTGTTCAACGTTTCAGTATTTGCATTAGACTGACTCAGGATATTCAAGTTCATATGAGCAACAAGACAAAAGGCTTGACATTTTCTCTCATCCCTATGGGCTTTCAAACCAATAAAAATTTATTAAGCATCAAAGGCATGCCAGAAACCATGGATCGAAAAAATAAGAAGAAAGACAGTCCCGGACCTCAATAAACTTACAGTTTCAAGGAGAAGACACTACACAAAAGAAGGCAAAAAAGCAGGGCTGGGGGGTGGGGTGGGGGGAAAATCAAGTGGTACCAGACATAGAGGCATCTTATTCCATGCATTTGAAAACAGCCTGAGCAGCAGATGCAAAATGGAATGATCCTAAAAATCTAGGTTCTGCCTTCTATAAAGGCATGCATTGGGAGGAGTTTGGTACTCTTTCCCCTTCTAGTCCTCTAAACAGAGGGATGAGGAGGCTAAGGAAGGTGGATTCAATCGAGGCTTAAGTTAGCAGCACTGTGTTGAGTTTAGAAATGATAAGTTTATTTATCATGGGGAAGGCATCTTGTTTTGTGGAGTAGAAACTTCATAGGATACCAGATACAAAGTGGCAATCTCTCTGAAAGAGAAATTATGCACCAAAGTAAAAGCAACTTTCTCTGTTTCTATTGTCAAGGACACCCAGAATCCAAAAGAAGTTGAAAAATAAGAATACAAAACCAAGTGCAATCATTTCCAATGCATGTAAAAAAAAAGGACTCCAAACAAATTCTGGAGGTATAGAACCCACAGAGTGACAGAGAGAAACAAATCTCCTGCTGAAGGTAGTCATGCAGGCAGACACAAAGGGTCTATTGCAGTGCCCTACAAGCTGAGGGAAGTCCTGGCAAGCACAGAGTACTAGCCCCAGGGCAGCCTCAACCAGCATGGCTAGAGCAGACTTGAGGAGAGTAAATCACCAGTAGCTGTGGTGGTTTCCAGATTTCTCAACCCATAAATGCCAAAGAGAAAAAAATATTAGTGGGATGTAACCAAGAAAATAAATTAAAATTAAAAAAAAATAAAATAAAACTTCAAAAAAAAATATTAGTGGGGAACTCTTCTAGAACAAGGTGACCTAAGAGCATTGTCAGGCTCCCATCACTGGGGCAAGAGGTGGCAGAGGTGCAGTGGCTGCAGCCACAGGCATGTGTCTGCTTCCAGAGCTTCTGGCCTGAAGATCATAGGGGGACCAAGTAACCATTCAGAGAGTAGTTGCTTTTGCTTTAATCTGCTTGGATCTGGGTTGCCCTCTTGGGTAGTAGTCTTGGTGTGAGAAACGCCAGTGTGGTATTTGTAGAAAAGGCGCCCTTCTGAGACCTCTGACAACATCTGCAAAATCCCCGGTGATTTAGGACAAAACTCTTTCCATTCAGGAAGCAAAGTTCTACTGTGGCAAAGAGCTCAGAAGTCAAGTAATTGGCTGGCAAAATGAGCAAGGAGAGGAAGAGCTATCCACCCATAGAATCCTTTCTTAGGGACAAAGAGGATCAAAGCATGGAATGGGAGGAAAACAACAAAGTCAGAAGCCCTGCATCAAATGCCCTCCCCCCCAAAAATATGAGCTGGTTACAGGCCATTGAGGAGCTCAAGAAGGATTTTGAAAATCAAGTAAGAGAAGTGGAGGAGAAATTGGGAAGAGAAATGAGAATGATGTAAGAAAATCATGAAAAGCAAGTCAACAGACTGCTAAAGGAGACCCCCCCCAAAACACTTAAGGAAACAATACTTTAAAAATAGACTAAGTGAAATGGCAAAAGAGGCCCAAAAAGGCAATGAAGAAAAGAATGCCTTTAACAGCTGAATTGTCCAGATGGAAAAGAAATTTCAAAAACTCACTGAAGAGAATAATTCCTTTAAAATTAGAGTGGAGCAAAACGAAGCTAATGGATTTATGAAAAATCAAGATACTATAAAACAGATCCAAACAAATGAACAAATAGAAGGCAATGTGAAATATCTCATTAAAAAAAAACCACTGACCAGGAAAATAGATCAAGGAGAGATAACTTAAAAATGATTGGACTATCTGAAAGCCATGATAAAAAAAAGAAGCTAGAAATCATCCTTCAAGAAATTCCTAAGGAAAATTGCCATGATATTCTAGAACAAGAGGGCAAAATAGGAATTGAAAGATTTCACTGATCACCTCTTGAAAAAGATCCCAAAAAGAAACCACTTAGCAATATTATAACCAAATTCCAGAGTTTCTAGGTCAAGGAGAAACTATTACAAGCAGCCAGGAAGAAATAATTTGAGTATTGTGGAAACACAATCAGGATAATAAATGGTCTAGCAGCTTCTATGTAAAGAGATTGAAGGGCTTGGAATGTGATATTTCAGAGTTCAAAGAGCTAGGATTAAAACCAAGAATCATCTACCAAGCAAAACTGAGTATAATGTTTCTGGGAAAAATATAGTCATTCAATTAAATAGATGACTTTCAAGCATTCTTGATGAAAAAACCAGAGATGAACAGAAAATTTGACGTTCAAATACAAGAAGCAAGAAAAGCCTGAGAAGGTAAAAAGGGAAAAAAATCATAAGGAATTTATTGAAGTTGAAATATTTACATTCCTATATGGAAAAATGATAATTATCACACACACACATATATACATATATGTGTATGTGTATATATATATATATATATGCATGTATGTATATATATATGTGGGTGTGGGTGTGAGTGTGTATGTATGAATATATACATTTATATGTTTATATAGTATGTGTGTATAAATACATATGTGTGTATATGTGTGTGTGTGTGTGTGTATGTACACCCAGACAGAGGGCACAGAATCAGTTGAATAGGAAGGAATGATATCTAAAAAATAAAATTAAGAGGTGAGAGAGGAATATAATGAGAGAAGGAGATAGGGAGAGATAGAACAGGACAAATTATCTCATATTAAAGAGGCAAGAGAAAACTGTTACAATGGAGGGGAGGAAGAACAGGAAGGCAAAAGGGAATGGGTCAACCTTACTCTCATAGAATTTGGCTTAAGGAAGGAATAACATACACACTCAACCAGATATCTTACCCTACTGGAAAGTAGTGGGGAAGGGGATAAGAGTGAAGATTAGAGTGGGGATGATACAAAGGAGGGTAGATTGAGGGGGTGGGTAGTTAGAAGCACACACCTTTGAAAAGGGACAGGGTCAAAGTAGAAAATAAAATAAGTGGGGGGTAGTGGGATAGGATGGATGAAATATAGTTGGTATTTCACAATATATGTACTATGGAAATGTTTTGCGTAACTGCACATGTACAATCTATATATCCCAGTAGGGGTGGGTGACAAGGGAAGAAGGGAAAGATTCTGTAAATCAAAGTTTTAAAAATAAATATTAAAAAAGTTTGTTTTTTAATACATAACTGGGAAATAACATAAAGTGACACTGGGTACAGGAATCCACCTTGCCCTACCAGTAAGTAAGAGGAAGGGGGAGGATATAAGAGAGAGCACATTGGGGGAAGGGGTATTCAGTAGGATTTGGGGTAGGAGAAAGATGGGGAGAAAATTTATAACTCAAAATCACGCGGAAATGAATGTTGAAAACTAAAGATAAACAAATTTAACTAAAAGAATACAAAAACAAAACAAAGAAAGAAAGAAAAACTCCACAAAACTAAGAACCAATGTTTATTGTTCCTGAACTCACTCAACACCCCTCACCTATATCCTTTGCAACCTGCAGCAAGACTCCATTAGCAGACTCAAGAATGTGACACAGGTTTACATCTAAACCTACCCTGACCCCTGATCTATCCTACCTCTTTCCAGTGCTATAGAGACCCCAAGTTCAGACTGTGGGAGTTTGCTCAGGCCTTAACCAACAGCTTGGTCACAGTTCTTCAGTAAGGAACTCTGTCAGGAGCTGCTACTTGGAAGCTCCAATGCTGCAAAGTTGTGAACTTCCACTGATTTTGAAAATAGACTCTGACCTTCTGTGTTGGGTTAAGAGAGCTAAGGAACAGAGGGAAAGATACAGAATATCATGCTAGAACATCATATGTATTTGGGACTATGCACCACTCCACCAAACCTGAGGGAAACAGAAGAGCATCTCTGACCACCAAAAAGTTTTTATTTTTATTTTTAAGGCAGAGACCTAGGCTGGTGAACTATGAATTGCCCAGTATGGACAAAGGTCAAGAACCTTTGATATCTAGTTCCCAAGGAAACCACAATCAGAAGGGAAAGAGACAGGAAATTAGTGATAAGAAAAATAAAGGAGGAGGGTTGGGAAGACTGAAAGTTATCAGATATTTCAGGGAAGAGAAATCTCAGTGACCTTGGATATAAAAAATAAGCCAATTAGGAAAACTAATAACAAAAGGAAATATGTTCTTCATTTCTAGGAAACAAGTTAAGGCTTCTAGGAATAAATGCTGAAAAAGAATGAAAATCATCCAACACTTGGTGGTACAGAGAAGCCTGTGGAATCTGAGCAGAACATGTAACAATTACCCACTCTTCCTGAGGGTTTAAAAGAGAAATAAGAATTATAAGTACAGAATTTATGTCCCAGAAAACAAAAATAAGGAGCAGAATAGAAAAAAATGAATCTTTAGTGGCAATTATCACTAAAGAAATGAAAAAGTGAACAATAGATTGGAAATTCAAATACTCAGAAGTGAAATAAAACCATGAAAAAGATAAGTCAAAAGAAAAAAGAAAATAATATTAAAAGAAAATTAAAAGAAAATATGATAAACATACAAGCAAAATATAAGTTTCTTAAAGACAGGATACAGAGAGACAACCTAAGGATCATAGATCTCAAAGAATGACAGGATAGAACAAAAAAATCTTAATACCAAAATGACTCAGTGACCTGGGGTGGCTTCTCATTTTGCCTCAATTGCCAATAAAGGAAATGATGTCTTGGTGTCAGTCAAAACTACTGACTTCCTTCATTGCTGGTTCTCTTTCTCT
>JAQQSW010010341.1:0-13012 GCA_028646575.1 Pseudocheirus occidentalis | reverse complement strand
CCCTCCCTGCCCTACCAGAAAATAAGAGAGCAGAGCAGGGGAGGGCCTTTACAGTGGGATTGCTGTTTTAGGGTTGGGGCAGCGGCAAGATGGGGCAAAAATGTGTAATTCAAAAATGTAACAAAAATGAATAATAATAATAGTGACTTATCAAAGTTTTCTTAATATGAGGATAGGTGAAGGGAATACAAATGTATATATATATATATACCTACTCATATGTCTATGTTGGAGGGTATATATGCGTATGAATACATATCTGAGCATGTGTATATATGTGTACATAGAGGGTTCAGGATCAATTGATTAGGAAGTGATGATACTTCAAAAGGTGAAATTTTGAAGTGGGAGAGGACGTGAATGAGAGGAGACAGGGAGAGACAAAATGGGGTTAATCATCCCATATAAAAGAGGCAAGGGATAACTGTTACAACTTTACTTTCATTTACTCTCATTAAATTCGGCTTAGGGAAGGAATGACATAAACTCTAAACTGAGTATCTTGCCACACAGGAGTGTAGGGTTTATGGGGATGAGAGGGGGGTAAAGGATAGGAAGGAGGGACATACAATCAGACTCTCACAATATGCCTACAATGGAGATGTCTTGCGTAATTACTCATGTACAGCCTATATTGAATTGTTGCTCCTTCCAGTGGGAGTGGGTGACAAGGGAGGAATTGCAAGAATCTAGAAATTACAGCTATACAATCAAATGCAACTGGGAAATAAGACATACAGGGACAGGGGTAGTGAGACTGTCCCAGCCCTACTAGAAAGTTAGAGGGGCGTTGGAGGAGGACATAGAACAGAACAGATTGTGGGAGGGGCTTTATGGTGGGATCACTGTTTTGGGCTTGGGAGTAGGGGAAAGAAGGGGAGAAAATTTGTAACTCAAAACTGGAAATGAATGATGTAATCAAAAAATAAATTAAAATTAAAAAAACTAATCAGAAACAATTTAATTCAACAGTCTGGTTGTTCTGTAAACCCGATAACATACGTAACTTGGGATACTACTTATAATTTGAAATAACTACTAAAGAATCTTGGAATATCTTTTGAAAAAATGGGTTTAGACCAGCATCTTATGTAATGTGCCAAAGAAAAATTCTAATTGGTTTATTTGTACTAGTAAAAAACTAAAACAAACACAGTGCCTATAGAGTGTTTTCTTGGTGCCCTAAGCTGCTAAAGCCATCCTCTACAAGGTAATTTCTTTACGATACCACCTATTCAATATGTTTCCAGTTTTATACTTAATTTAACCCAGTAGAATATAAGCTTTTTTTTGAGGAGGGATTATTTTTTGCCTTCCTTTCAACTCTAAACATTGAAAATAGAGCCTGGAACATAGGAATCTCTTGATTTTTAATTGATTACTTGAATGACCAAACAGATTGTGGTACATAAGTATAATGGAGTATTATTGTATGACAAAACGTTATTACAAATCTGGGAAATTCCAGAATGTATAGGAAGACATATGGACTGATAATGAAGAGCAAAGTAAACAGTAGAAGGACATATACAAATATATATATATGTGTATATATATATATATATACACATATATACACACAGTGACTACAATGAGTTAAATAGAAGAACAAACATACACACAAAAAAACCTCTGAACTGAGTGTAATTATAATGATGAAGTTTATCCTTGCAGAGAAAATGAGATAATTCAAGAATTAAAGAATTTCAGATCTGGGGGTAGGGTGGGGTGGGGATAGGCCTACAATCTTGAACATGGCGTTATAAACATGTATGTGAAAGTTTTGGTTATTTTCTTTCTTTCTGAACTAGCGGCAGAGGGTGCGTTTGTAAATAAATATTGCGTAAAAGCCAAAGATAGCAATAAATTTTAAAATAATGCATTTGATTAAAACTTTTTTTTAGCTAATATGACATTTTCAATGTGATCTCACTTTTTTTTTGTATTGTCTCATGCCATTCACTACAGCAGGCTCTTGGATTTTAGGGAGAGATGTATTTTAAACTATGGGACTAAGTAATTTAAGATTGGGCATTTTACACTAAACAGTACCATGGGGATTGGCCAAATGCACCAGTGAGGCCTAATTCTTTCATATTAAAAAAAATTCTAAAACAAATACTGAACTCAGTGAATAGAGTAAAGGGGATAACCTTGCATGAGTTACCTGCTCCTCTGAGTTTCCATTTCTACATTTAAAGAATAAAGAGATTCAACCAGATCATCTCTGAAATATCTTGTACAACTAGATTCAATGACTCCATGATCCCTGGAAGGGGAAATGTTCTTTGATTCTTAGGCTCTCTCCATCTCTTCTATTCTGTTGTTTGTTGCTAATTCTCTTTCCAGTCCCAAATGACTTAGGTCACTTCTAGGACTGATGTTCTCTGCTCTATGATTGTAAAGAATGTCTTGGATGGATTTAACATTCTATGGTTCTCCATTCAAGGTCTTCGATACAAATTACCTTGAAGCCAAGCCTTCTAGGTCCTTGGGTGCAGTTTTTTGACTGAGTATTACAGAACAAATTCTTTTATTAAGGGGATTTGTTCTGTGAAGTTTGGATTTTGATATAGCACTTGGGGACTTAGAAGGCCACATGTGGCCTTGAAGCCACAGCTTTCTCACCACTGCCTTAAACTACTGTTTTTTTTCTACAATTGGACTAGTGTTCTTTGATGATTCTGAGGGTCTCAATCACAAGTCTATCACTCTCTGTTCTGTATTCAGTGTTACAGTCCTAGATTTTATGGTTCAATGGTTCTGTTTCGTTTCCAATATTAGGATTTCAGATACACTTCTTTGTAACACTTTTCACCAGCAACACAAACCCTTTTTACAGGATCTATTTATTGTCTTATACATTGAAGCATTTTAGTCACGGGCCAATATATTATTAGAAAATAAGCCAAAACAAGGGCATCTAGAGACAAGAACCAATGGCAAGAATGATAATAATTATTCAAAAAGATAGCCATGGGGGTATATTCAAGATGGTGGAGAAGAGGAAGCATTGATCGGGGTTCTCCTAATATTCCCCTCCAAACAACTTTCAAATAATGTCCCCAGTCAAATTCTGTAGTGACAAAGCCAACAAAAGGTGAGGGTAAGGCCTTCTTCTAGTTGTTATAAAGAGGGATCTGTGATGGGGGTGGGGTTTGAGTGTAGACTGAAGCCCACACAAATGAAACACCAGTGGGGAGACCAGGTGGTGGTCATAGAAGCATCAGCAGTTTCAGGTGCTCTCAAGCCAGAGATGGAAAGGGGATCTGGCAACTGGTGAGAAAGAGATTACAGGGGACAACTGTGCTAGTATCAGACACAGAACCTGCCTGACCTAGTTTTTTTTTTCTTTTTTCAGGGGGGAAGGCATAGCAGTTGAGGTTAAGTGATTTGCCCAAGGCCACATGACTATTAAGTGTTAAATGTTTGAGGCAGGATTTGAACTCAGTTCTTCCTGACTCCGGGGCTGGTGCTGTATTCACTGTGCTACCTAGCTGCCCTACCTGACCAGTTTAGCAACTCCTTTTTTGGGTCACAGTTCAAGCCAAAGAAAAGCACTTTTAGTCAAGAGGGAGAAGGGACCCCAAGAAGCAGCATCACTTTCAGTCATGAGGGATTATCAGTTTTGGTCCCAAGGGAGCAGAGGCTCTTCCTTAGTAAGGACCAGAATACAAACCAGAACAGTAAACATACCTCTCCCCAGAAAATACAAACTTGGAAGCATTAAAAATTTCTGGACTCCCAAAATCAGCTCTGAAAACAGCTGTATGAAAAAGCCTAAAGCCTGGCACATTACCTCTTCCCACTCCCTATTTCTAGAACATGGACCAATATTTGCAAAAATTCAAAATTAAGAAATAGAGTGGAAAAATGAACAAACAAACAAACAAACAAATCTGACCATAACTAGCTACCATGTGACAGGGAAGATCCAGACATATATTTAGAAGAAGGCAATGAAGTCAGAAGAGCTACAAGTAAAGTTTCAAAGGGAAAAAATGTGAATTGGAAAAAAGGTCAGCAAGAATTGCTGGAAGAGCTAAAAAATTATTTTCCAAATCAGAGTGGTAGAGGGAAAATTAGGTAAAGAAATGAAAGAAAATGTAGAAATTATGAAAAAGACAAATTAATAGCTTGTGAAAGAAATATAAAAATTACTGAAGAAAACAACATGTTAAAAAACAGAATTGACCATATGAAAAAGTAAGATATGATAGACTACTGGGGAAAAAATGACTGGTCATAAAAAGGAATGCATATTTTTCTGAGCTATACATAGCCCTTTGCAAAAACTGACCATGTACTAGGATATAAAACCTCAAAACTAAATGTAGAAAAACAGAAATATAAAATACACGATTTCCTGACCATAATGCAATAAAAATTACGTTCCCTAATGGGCTATGGAATCATAGATAAAAATTAACTGGATAAAAAATTGAATTAATAAAAGCTAATTTTGTGAAAAAAATAAAACATTGCTTTATTTGCTGAGGAAAAAATGGCAAAGAACAGAGCGCAAACTAGGTATAGACTAACAACACACAGTATACCAGGATAAGGTCTAAACAAGTACATGACTTAGACATAAAGGGTGACACTATAAGCAAATTGGAAGAGTAAAGAATAGTCTACTCGTCTGAGCTATGGAGAAGGGAAGAATTCATGACCAAACATGAGACAGAGAGAATCATATAATGTAATGGATAATTTTTATAATATTAAATTAAAAAGGGTTGGAGGTTTTTGTCTGTTGTCTTTTTTTTTACAAACAAAAAAAAAGCCTCATTTCTCAAATGTGTAGAGAAGGGAAACAAATTTATAAGAATATAACCCATTCCTCAATTGATAAATGGTCAAAGGATATGAACAGGAAGTTTTCAGATGAAGAAATCCAAGCCATTTGTAGGCATATGAAGATGTGATCTAAATCATTTTGGATCAGAGAAGTGCCAATTAAAAAAAAACACAACAACTCTGAGGTGCCACCTTATACCTAACAGACTGGCTAATATGACAAAAATGGAAAATGATCAAGGTTGGAGAGGATGTGACAAAATTAGGACATCAATGAACTGTCGGCAAAGTTGTGAATTGATTCAACTGTTCTGGGGAGCAATTTAGAGGTAACCTCAAAGGGCAAATCAAACTGCATCTCTTCAGATCCAGCAATACCACTACTAGGTCTATTTTGTGAGGAGAGCATACCAAAGGAAAAAGGACCTACATGTGCAAAAATATTTATTGGGGTCCTTTTCATAGTGGCAAGATATTGAAGATTAAGGAGGTGCTCATTAATTGGGGAACGGCTGAACAAGATGTGGTAGGTAAATGTAATACAATACTATTGTGCAGTCAAAAATGATGAGCAGACTGATTTTAAAAATTCTGGAAAGTCTTATAGGAATTGATTTGAAGTGAAATGAACAGAAACAAGAAAACATTGTACATAATATAAGCAAAATTGTGTAATGATCAACTAGAATGATTCAGCTCTTCTCAGCAACACAGTGATCCAGGACAGGTAGAAAGGGCTTCTCAAGCAAAATGCTCTCAACACCCAGATAAAGAAGTTATGGGTGGTGAATGCAGATCAAAGCAGACTTTTTTCACTTACTTTTTTTCTTTTAATCTGTTTCTCCTTTCACAACTGTAACTAATATAGACATACGTGTTACGTAATAGCATAAGCTATGTCAAACTGCCCATCGTTGAAAGAGGGAGGGGAAAGAGGGAGAAAGTAAAATTTGGAAATCAAAATCTTGTAAAAATGAATTCAAAAAAATTGTCTTGACATGTACTTGGGAAAAAATACTATTTAAAATAAAATAATGAGGCAGCTAGGTGACATAGTGAGTGAGCTCTGGTTTTAGGAGGACCTGAGTTCAAATCTGACCTCAGATACGTGACACTTTCTAGCGGTGTGACCTTGGACAAGTCACTTAACAATTATCTTGCCTTCAACCTTTCAATAATACAAAATAACTACAAACAATAAAAAAGCATTTTCTTCTCAACAGTTTGTAGCAACAAATTATCATTCACTTTATTTTAAAGACTGGGAAAGTAAGGTCTAGAGAGGGCAAGTACCCCAAGTCACAGAGTAAATAAAGATCATTTAAAAAAGAAACCTTCAAATTAACAAAAGTACTTGGTGCCAAGTTTTTTTAAGACTGAAGACTTCAAAGGTATTGAAAAACATTACCCACTTAGAAAATACAAATGATAGACAATTTTTCAAGATTTCTGTCATGTTACATGAAGTATACTACTATTGACTGCTCACACTCACAAAATAAGCCAGTTTGGCTGACATGAAGAAAAAAATTCTTTGCAAGGAAAATATTTGAAACACTAATTCTAATTCAGTATTTAAACCTAAGTGTGTTTAGGAAATTTACATACCTACCTAGTGTTAATAGCTCTTTCAAATATTTTTTTAAATTAAATACTTGATTATTTAAAGAAATAAAATCTGCCACTGCATAGGTGATATCTTACTACCTACCCTGAGTCCTCTGTGTTTTGCCCAGATGCTGTTTACCAACACATTTTTCTTTAAAATGCAATAATTTAACTGCCCCAATCCTAAGTTTGCTTGTTTTTTAGCGTTGCCAGTCTGCCTATGACCTCTCAATGAATAATTTAGTGTAAATTATTTTTTTGTGCTTATATTAAAAAGGAAAAAAAGGTATCATTGATAGACCAGATTAGAAATAATGCTTCTATTACCTAGTTATGAGACCATGAGAGAATTTTCTATAAGGAGTACTGAAGCATCACTCAATTGAATTCAATTTGTCAAACATTCACTAAATCCTTTGTTAAGTGTTACAGGAGTCAGAAAGTTTAGATGACACATAATTCTTCCCTTCATGGAGCCTAGAAGAACGTGGCACACTTTGATATTGCAATGACCCATGCTTTTGTCACCCTCCATCAAAAGAAACCAAAACCCTTCTGTGCCTTGATAGGTGGCTTTGGGTGGAGACATGTGTGATAATATAAATACCTACTAGTGTGTCTCCATTACATGATCCAGAACTGGCCCTATACCTTTCCATCTATGACACTGATTGTTTTTTTTCCTAAAAGAAGACAAAGCATAACTAAGACCTGCTTCATTGATGAATTTTCAGACGTCACCTACAGGTATGAAAAGCCTTAGCCACAGCATCTGGGTTTGCCAGCTTGGTGGATTTTTGCAGACTGAAAATTGTTGTGTTTTTCGCCAAATCTTACCAAATAGATAATAGATGTGACCAGCCAATGTGTCCATATATTTCACAAAGAATGCCATAGAGAAGCTAAGTGTCATTTGCTCATCAGGGCAGATTATGGTGAAAGACATGGAAACATGCACAGGCTTTGAAAATCCAGCTATATTCTATAGGGTATAAGTTAAATTAAATTGATGCTGATCAGTGTAAGGGTTACCCCAATCATAATCTTAAAGAAGCAGTATGTAAAATAGATTTAAGAGGAAGAATTTGGAAGCAGGGAGAAAAAGTAATGACTTACCTAAGGTCACTGCTGTCCTAGAATGCTGCTGTCCTGACATGTTGTATTTTCAATATTATCTATATATTTACAATAAGCAACACTTTAGAGTCCAGTTTAAGGAAATCCAGAAAAACAAAACAAAACAAACAAACAAAAACCCAACCAAACCCTTCTTAACATATAACCCCATGTGGCTGACAGTTTAATCAGTCCATCATTAACCTGGACCTTATGGACCTTTAGGAAAAAACCTTTTTGAAGTGGAAGTTAAGCTAATTTCCCCAGTTCAAGAGCAGATGTCAGTATGTGAAACCTGGATCTTGAGAAGCTTGTTAGGAACTAACACTTCCCCAAAGAGTTCAAAGATCAGAGAAGAGTTAGTTCACTGCCACATCCATTGCCATCTGCTTCCTAGCACTGGAGTAGAGGATCTGTGAATCCTTTGGGGCTGTACATAATAACACTTTCTATTTTACTTTTAAGTTTCCTAATGCTTTCCTCATAATACAGCGGTCATACAAGATGGGTTGGTGAGGTAAAGGGAAGGCTAATATAATAATAGTCTGAAAGATCCTTAGCTATAAGAAACGTAGTATATTCAGAAGAATGTTAGATTTGAAGTCATAGGAACTAGGCTTAAATTCTGGCTCACTATCTGTGAGACCTTAGGTAACTCAATGCATCTCTCTGCTTCATTTTTCTCATCTGTAATTTGAGGGAGTCAGACTACATTATCCTTAAGGCTGTTTAGCCTAAATCCTAAGAAAAATATACCAGGACTTAGATTGCTAAGCATGAGAAGAAAAGGTGAGAAGTAGTGGGACATGGTTAGTCTGTTTTGCTTGCTGTTGAGAAAGAGTGTGGCTCGTGGTAGGATTACAAGAGCATTTGGCCTGGGAGACAGATAAGTGCAGACTTCATGATGCAGACTTCATGTCTGACCCTTGGAAAGTCAGGCAACAGACCAAAAAGGAGTATGTTCTTGTACTCAGTAGGACCAAGGTTGGCCACAGTCACTGTGTAAATTTTGCTTTTATTTTAATGACTTTCTCTTTATATTCCCCCATAGTACAGTCTTATTATGTTACCTAGGTCACCTCCACTAGGATAGTCCTCCTATATCTTTTTGTGGAATCAGGAACGTGACCCTAGGTTCTTGAAGGATATTTCAGTGGAATGTTGTTGTTGGACTCAGGAAAATCTAGATTCCAATTGCCTCTCAGATACTCAATGCCTGCATAAGTTTCCACATCTATAAAACAGGAATAATAATGGCTCCTGCCTCACATAATTGTTATAAAGGCCAGAGGAAATAGTGCATATAAAGGGTTTTGCTTTTCTACTTTTTTTTCCTTTTCTTTTTGACTGGAGTAGGAATCTACACTTATGATTTCATACATAAAGGGATGTCCCTAGTAAGGAAGATTCCTTTCTCAAGAAAGATCATCAAATGCTCTGTAATCCATACCTTTTGTGAACTTCAGCAAACCAATTCCTCATTTAGGTAATTTTCTAAACCGGGGAGTTAAAATTATTTCCATTTTCATTGGTAGTGAGAAAGAGGATGCCAGGTAATCAAAGTAGTGTGGTGACAGCTCAAAGTCTAAAGAACAGCATCAATGATTGAAAATCTTAACTTCATGGAAGGATAACAAAGAGAGGTTTCACTGAATATTTGTTAAGAATCCTAGTCTCCACCTTCCATTTGAGACAGCTGAGGCTCCATGAAGTGACAGCATTTCCCCCAGGTCCTACAGCTAAGTGACAGAACAAGAATTGGAACCCAGCTCTTCAAACTACAAATCCAAGGGTCTTTGCACTGTGCAGTACGCATACCCAATAAGACATTTAACACATGGCTTTATTTTATTTCAGTTTTTCTCTGAAAGGTAAGATGATTACATCAGCCAGACCCCCAACAAAAATAAATGTGAAAAAAATATTGCATGGCTTCTTCCAGGGAACGCTAATGCTTTTTACACCTTAGCACTAAGGAACTTAAAATAAATTTGCTGCCAAATTGAAGTGGAGACCAAAGCTAATATTGCAATAGATACAGACCAGGGAAGTCCTATGTTCTGACATGATGTACTGCAGCCAGAAGTAATGTAATCTCTCCCTTATTTATTCTGCCTTGCAGAAAGTTGGAACTTTTCTTTCCTTAGAGCGTCTTCCCTTTGGCTATAAGTGTTTTTTATTTCTTCTTTTACAGAGGATGGATGCATGGCATCATCATCACCATCATATCTGATATTTCTATTATATTTTATTGCTTACAAGATACTGATAGCATTTCTTGTGATTCTCTAAACACTGTGCAATGGAAGGTACAGTATATTTAACAGCAAAAAGTGCCACCTACTAGTGTGTTTGTTTGTTTTTACTTTGAACAATCAGTAGCTCCTCTGGACCTCAGTTTCTTCATCTGTAAAATGAAGGCATTAGACAGAATGAAGTCTATTGTTAATTCCTCTCTAAGGCTTGTAATCATACTGAACCTCTCGTATACACATAACTTTCCTCATGTGTAAAATGAGTTATACTTCGGAATGTCTAAACTCTTTTTAAATTCTAAATCATAGTGTATTTTGAACAGTTCTGTGATAACAACTGTGTAATTAAATTTAACCCTTATGATAGAGAGGGAAAGAGTGATGGTCCCAGGTTTGAATTCCAGCTTTGTTTCTCATTTTACCTCAGTGACCTTGGGCAAACCAATCAATACTCAATGAATTGACTTAGGCTTCCCTTCATCATTTGCAAAATGAATGGGGTTGAGCTAGACGACTTCTAAGGCGCCATACAGCTCCTTATCTAAGATACTTATTTTTACAGATGAGGAAAATGAGTCTCTGAGGGGGGAAGAGACTTTCACAAGGTCACATAAACCAGTTAGTGACAGAGTCATTCCAAATGAGCAATGAGACTGAAGAACCAAGAACTGAAACCACTGGAGTGTTCTAAAGAACACTGATGATACAATGTTTGTGATGATTACAGGAGAATAGCAAAGGCAGAATTACTGAAACAAGATGGGGGGAGAGACAGAGAGAGAGGTGAAAGGGAGAGAGGGGAGAGGGAGAGTGGGGAGAGGGAGGAAAAAAGGAAGGAAGGAAGGAAGGAAGGTAAAGAGAGAGAAGAAAGAAAGAAAGAAAGAAAGAAAGAAAGAAAGAAAGAAAGAAAGAAAGAAAGAAAGAAAGAAAGAAAGAAAGAAAGAAAGAAAGAAAGAAAGAAGGAAAGAAAGAAAGAATGAATGAATGATAGATCCTGGGTGAAGGTCACTGAGGCCTCCTCAGCAAATCCAAATGATTTTCATTACCCACACAGCTTGGGATGGGGGTTGGGGGGGGGGGAAGTGCTAACATTCAAGGTCTTCAAATTATCCTCACTCTACTGAAATCCTATTGTGTGCCTGAGCAAAGACAGACAACTAGATTCTCACTTTCTACATTTGACCCCTGTATACATGAGCTATTAAGAGGGGCCGCTGCTGGGGATGAATAACATTGGATCTTTTTTGCATTCCTCTTGAGTTTCTCCAACATATCCTGGTAGTAGTGAGAAGTCTTTTAAGTGTAACGTGGTACAGCCCGTAGAGTCAGTCAGTGGCAGATGGGCAAGTGTGAAAGCTTCCATTTGAGATCTCACACTAGACAATGAGCACACAACACACACCCGCCACTGGAATCGCACCCTGGAAGCAGATCGCTTTTAGCTGAAGCCCCCAAAATGACTTCTCTCTAGCATTTGGCTCTTACAACTGGAGCTTCAGGGAAGAAGCAAGATTTTTTTTTTCCCCAGAGACTTTCTTTCAATATATTCGACAAGTGAGTGGCCTTCACTTTTAGTATTTTAAAATGTGTTCAGAATATAAAAAGGTGTATTTAGAGTCAGAGAAAAGGACTTTCAAACTTGGCAGGAGGTTAAACAGTGCTTAGAGATCTCGGCCTGAAATCCTGAGACCTCAATTTCAATCTGAACTCAGATACTTGCTGTGTGATCCTGGGCAAATCACTTAACTTCTATTTGCCTCAGTTTCCTCAACTGTAAAATGGGGACACTACTAGCATCGACCTTGCAGGATTGTTGTGAGGACCAAAAGAAAATCATTATAAAGCACCTAACACACAGCTGGCATGTAGTGGGCACTATATAAAGGCTTATTCTATCCCACCACCTTTTCCCTTTCCCCTTTCCCATTTTATTCTGTGTAACTTTGTGTAAGTCACCCAACATATCTAAACCTCAATTTCAAATATAAAATGGGTGGGGAGTAGTCTAGGTGATCCTAACTATCTTTTCCATATCTAAATCTACTATGCAATAGCTTGCTCTATGATTCTCCAGGCTCTTCACACTGCCATGTTTAATGAGATCCCTGAATGCATCAATAGGAGAGTTTCCCCCTCCCCAGTCTCTTTAAAGGTCTCAACATGTCTGCACCTTAATACATAGTCTGCATTAGTTGCTGTGGCAAAAAAAAAAGAATCCTGAAATTTCTGGCATGAACTTCTCTAATTTGAATCTCTCTAAGTTTATCTTAGGCTGGTCTTAAGACAATGAACAAAATCTGTTACTACCTTCTATTCTGTTGGCATAACCTTGAGGAACTCAAGGTCACCTCTAGCACGATAAGACATTAGGAGAAGGCTTTGGTGAAGTCTGTTTATATGTGAGGTGCACCTGTGCTCCAATACTGGCTATGTAAATGGGTACTGGGGATGCAAAGGCAAAAATGAAACATGAGTTTAAAAAAGTACCTGCCCTCAAGGAGCTTATATTCACAATCTCAGAGTTATCCATGCCTCTTCCCTCTCCCTTTTTACCCTGCAGTTGCCAAGTCTTGTTGATCTTTTTTCCAAAATGTTTCCTGAATCCATCCTTTTCTCCACTCACATGACCATCTAGTTCAAGCCCTCATCAGTTCCTATATAGGTTATTGAAATAGCCTCATAGACTGCTCCCAGTTTCTAATGGCTCTAACCCTTTCTCCAAATGGCTGCAAAAATAATCTTTCTGAAGCATAACTTAGAGCATTTATTTCCCTGTTCAGGAAACTTCAGTGATTCCTTGCTGCCTCTGAAATAAAATGAATCCCCCCCACACACACACTATTTGTCATTTAAGGCTTCTTACAATCTAGCTCTAGCCTATTTTTTCCCCAAAATTCTTAAACATTGCATCCATTAGCACACTGTGCATACCAGATAAAGTGGACTGTTGTAATTTCTTTATACAGGGTATTCTATCTCTCAGCCGTATCTTAGTATACACTATTCCCCATGCCTGAAATACCTTGTCAGTTTAACCTCTAAGATCTTTGACTACTCAGGTGAGGTGTCACTTCCTACCTTAATCCTGCCCCAAGTCTCCCAAATTCTTAAATTTTTAGTACCCTTCCTCTTGTGAATTTGCTGGCTCCCTTGAACAGAAGGTAAGGTCCTTGAGAGGAAAGATTCTTTCTCTCTCTCTCTCTCTCTCTCTCTCTCTCTCTCTCTCTCTCTCT
>JAQQSW010010340.1:0-13012 GCA_028646575.1 Pseudocheirus occidentalis | reverse complement strand
ATATATGAAATTCATGTCCTAAATAAACCCATTACTAGGTATTCCCAAAATCTATGGATAAATTTCTAGAAAATAGAAGTACACATTGAGGAAAAGAGTGATCCAAAGGTCAGATGATTTTGAGAAGACAAGGAGATTGACTGCTTTAAAACAAACACATGAACAAAGACAGTGTTCTATAGAAGTCTCTTATGATCATGTTGGAATTATTTCCATCAAGTAATCAAGATGCAAAACAGAACTAGGGACTGAATGACTTGTAAGGAAGTACAAACAAATATAGCCCATTCATTATGAATACTTTTAAGAAATAAATTGATATCTTGAAGGAATATGAGGGTAAAGGATAGGGGTTTGTTTTGCTTTGTTTCATTAGCTTATTTGTTTGTTTTATTTTATTTGTAATTACAAGAGATCCCAGAGCATGTCTGTATGCTGAAGATCCAGATGAAGTTAAAGATCCATGAGAGGGAGGGAATTACTGATAGTCAACACCCAAGACTTGGGCTTAGAACAATGTAGAGATCAGAATTGAAGAGATAGATTTGATATTTATCTACATAGAGAGTTTAAATTAAAGGAGTAAATTATATTGCTAAGGGAGATATTCTTAAGAAAAGAGAATGTTAATTGACATTTCTCAAAATATCAATAAGATAAACATTTCAAGTATAGTAATCACTGGGGCAGAGCTAAGATGGCAGAAAGGAAGCAGTAGCTTTTCTAAGCTCCTCCAAGAATTCTGTTGCTTAAAGCTAAAAACTGACTTTGATATTTAAGAGTGACATAACCCATTGGGAGACAGAGCATGGTAGATTCCCAGCCCAGGAAAGTGCCTACTCAAGTCTCAGCAGGAAGAACAGGGAACACAAAGGAGCTGCACCAGTGAGGATAGGAGAGCAGAGTATGGCAGACTGCGAAGAAGCCCCAGCCAGCCATCAGTTTCACCCAGCCATGTCACCACAGGTTAAAGGCTTATCAGAACTGGGTAAGAGAGAAATGCAGGGCCCACAGCAGGGACAGCAGCTTTTCCTGGGACTACCAGCCCATAGCCTGAATGTTTAAAAAATTACATACCTGAACTTCCAGAAATCAAGATGGAGGAATAAAACCTAGTTTCCTTGATCCCTCTTTCTGACCCAGAAAAGTACAGAGATAATTGACCCACCCAGAGTAAAATCCTGAATTAGAAGAAACAGCTTCAGGTGTGGGAGTCACTGAGGAAAGGGAAAGTGTGGCAATAGGGAGTCTAAGCCTAGAAGTGTAGATCCAGCAAACACTAACACACAAGCCCAGTTGTGTTTCATCACCACCAGGGAGAATCAGCTGACAGAAGCCCTGCTGGCCTCCTGCTACTGAGCCTGAATGAACTGTAACCCAGAGACGCAGAGGTGGAAACCTGAAGCAGCCAAATGATGCCACCACTATAAGTTACTCTATAAGCCTCGGGGTAACTCAGAGGAAACCCAGAGAGTCCTGGCCTTGGCCTCAGTCTAGTCACTAAGAGACTCTACTAGCTCACCAAGTTAGCAACCAAACCCCTGTCTCCCAGGCTGAGAAGCTCAATGCTTCTGCACCCCAGAATCACAATGGGCAAGAAGGAAACTACAAAGACTAGGACCATCAAATCTTTTTATAACGAACAAGAACAATCAAATTTAGAAGGCAACATGGACTCTATACCCACACTAGAAACCACAGTAGGAAATGTGATTTGGTCTCAAGCCCAAAAAGCATTCTTGGAGGACATCAAGAGGGATTTTAAAAATGAAATTAGAGAGGTAGGAGATAAATTTAAATCTACAGTCATAAAATTGGAAAAAAATCTCACTGAAGAAAACAAATCTTTAAAAAGTAAAACTGAAAAACTAGGACAGGAGGTCCAAAACCTAATTGGAGCAAATACCTCCTTCAAAATGAAAACTGAACATATGGGAAAGGACCTTCAAAAACTAATTGAGGAAAATTATTCACTAAAATGTAGAATCAGTCAAACTGAAGCTAAGGACTCTTGATGTATGAAGAGTCAGTGAAACATAACATAAAGATTGAAAAATTAGAAGTGCAAAATATCTCACTGGAAATATAACCTGGAAAACCGATTCGGGAGAGATAACCTAAGAATTATTGGCCTACCAGAAAGCAATGATGAAAAAAGCTGCCTGGAAAGTATCCTCCAAGAAATGTCAAAGAAATATGACCTGAGGTCCTAGAATCAAAAGGTAAAATTATTATTGAAAGAATTCACCAGTCTCCTCCTGAAAAGATCCCAAATTGAAAACTCCAAGAAAAAAGTAGGCAAATTCCAGAGCTACAAAGTAAAGGAAAAAATACTGCATGCAGCCAAAAAGAAACAATTCAAATATTATGAAACTACAGGCAGGATTACACAGGACTTAGCAGTTGCTACATTAAAAGATCAGAGGGATTGGAATGTGATATTTCATAAAGCAAAAGAGCAAGGACTACAACCAAGAATCAACTACCTAGCAAGACTGACCATAATCTTTCAGGCAATGAGATGGTCATTTAATGAAATAAAAGACTTCCAGACTTTCCTTATGAAAAAAGCCTAAGCTCAAAGGAAAATTTGATCTCCACTTACAAGACCAAAGAAAGACACAAAAGGTAAACAAGGAAAACACACACTCACACATTCACATAAACACACATATACTAACACGTGCAAATAACTTGGGAATCAATAAGAAAAATCTGTTTACATCCCTACATGTGAAGTGGATACCTGCCAATATTGAAATTTGTATAAGTATTGCAACATTTAAAATGGATTTACATAGATAGAGGGTGTGGGCATAAGTGAACTTATTTGAAGATTTTAAAAATAAAAACCTATTAAGGTGAAGAAAGGGATTGTAATGGGAGAAAAGGAAAGGTAGAGCCAGAAGATGGTAAAATATGCCACAAGAAGAGGCATAAAAACATACTAAAGTGGAGTGAAGGGAAGGAAGGAGATGAGCACTATATGATCATTACTCCCACTGGTTCTGATTTAAAGAGGGATCAATACAAATAATTAAGTTTATATTTTAACATGAAAAGGCACAAAAATTCTTAACAATAGAGGGAAAAAATGGAAGGAGAGGAGCACTGTATGAAATTTGCTAGCATGTGTTTAGTTTCAAGGAGGGAATAACATACTCTGTTAAGAATAAAAATCTATTGTTCCCTACAGGCAATTGGAGGGAAAAGAGAGAAGGTATAAAAAATGAGACAGTGGTCAGAAGGGAGGGAAATAGTATTAAGGGGGAAAGGGTAGCTAAGGGGGGGGCAGGGAGGGAATATTGAGGGAGCTGGTAGTCAAAAGGAAAACTCTTAAGGAGGGGAAGGTAAAAGGAAGAAACAAAGATATAAACAGAGGGAATAAGATAGAGGGAAAGTCACAGACAGTAATCATAACTGTGAATGTGAAAGGGATGAACTCTCCCATAAAACAGAAGTAGATAGAATGGATTAACAACTACAGTCTTACAATATGCTGTCTACAAGAAACACATTTGAAACAAGGGGATACACACGGGATAAAGGTAAAAGGATGAAGTAGAATATATTATGCTTCAGCTAAAGTAAGAAAAAAAAGCAGGAGTAGCAATCCTTATCTCAGATAAAGCAAAAGCTAAAATAGATCCAATTATAATAAATAAGGAAGGAAACTGCATCCTGCTAAAAGGCACTATCAAGAATGAAGCAATATCATTACTTAACATATATGTACCAAGTGGTATATCATCTAAATACCTAGAGGAAAAGTCAAGGGAATTAGACGAAACAATAGATACCAAAACAATGCTACTGGGGGATCTCAAACTTCTTCTCTTTGAACTTGATAAATTTAACATCAAAATAAACAAGAAAGAAGTTAAGGAGGCAAACAGAATTTTAGACAGGCTAGACATGATAGATCTCTGGAGAAAAGTGAATGGGGATAAAAAGGAATATACCTTCTTTACAACGGTACATGGCACATACCCAAAAATCGACCATGTGCTAGGGCATAAAAACTTCACAATTCAGTGATGAAAGGCAGAAATAGTAAATGCATCAGTCTCAGATCATGATGCAATAAAAATTATATGCAATAAAGGGGTATTGAAAGATAGGCAAAAACTAATTGAATCCTAAATAATTTAATCCTAAAGAATAAGTGGTTCAAGCAAGACATTATAGAAACACTCATTAATTTCATTCAAGAGAATGACAATAATGAGATATCATACCAAAACTTGTGGGATGTAGCAAATGCAGTTCTTAGGGGAAGTTTTATATTCCTGAATGCATACATGAAAAAATTAGAGAAAATGGAGGTAAGTGAATTGGACATGTTATAGAAAAAGCTAGAAAAAGAACAAATTAAAAATCCCCAATTAAATATTAAATTAGAAATACTGAAAAGCAAATAAAATGAGGTCTAACTAATTGGAAAAACATCAATTGCTCATGGCTGGGTCAACCTAATATAATAAAAATTACAATTTCACCTAAATTAAATTACATATTGAGGGCCAAACCAATCAATCTAATAAAAAATTACTATATATAACTAGAAAAAAATAGTGATAAAATTCATTTGGGAGAACAAAAGGTCCAGATTAGGAAGGCAATTAATGAAAAGAAATGCTAGGGAAGGTTGCCTAGCTGTACCAGATTTTAGTCTTTTTTTTTTAAGCAACAGTCATCAAAGCTACTTGGTACTGGATGAGTAATAGGGTAGGGGATCAATGGAATAGTTTGAGTACAAAAGACTCAGTAGTCAATGATTTTAGTAAAATACTCTTTGATAAGCCCAAAGATCCCTGTTTTTCAGATAAGAACTCACTTTTTGACAAAAACTACTGGGAAAACAGGAATATAGTATAGCAGAAACTGGGCATAGACCATTATTTGACACCATACACCAAACTCAAATCTAAATGGGTACATGATGAAGGTATAAATGCTGATGACATAGTAAGTAATCTGGGGAAGCAAGGAATAGTTCACCATCAGATTTATGGAATAGGGGAGACTATGAAAAAAGAAGAGTTGGAGAGTATTATAAAATGCAAAATGGATAATCTTGATTGCATTAAATTGAAAAGTTTCTGTAAAAAAGACAATGTCACCAAGATTAAGAGGGAAGTGGGAAAAATAAAAAATAAAAATATAATAAAAAAGAGGGAAATGGGAAAATTGGAAAGAATTTTATGATGAGTATCTCCAATAAAGTACTCATTTCTAAAATTTACAGGGAATTAAGTCAAATCTGTAAGAACACAAGTTATTCCCCAGTTGACGAATGGTCAAATATATGAACAGGCAATTTTCAGAGGGAGAATTTAAAGATATCTATAAGTATCTGAAAAATGTTCTAAATCACTATTGATTTGAGAAATG
Organism: Pseudocheirus occidentalis; assembly: GCA_028646575.1. Lineage (NCBI taxonomy): Eukaryota > Metazoa > Chordata > Mammalia > Diprotodontia > Pseudocheiridae > Pseudocheirus > Pseudocheirus occidentalis. The sequence goes on along the minus strand of JAQQSW010010340.1, from coordinate 7,618 downwards.
CAAATCAAACCAACTTTAAGGTACCACATCTCACCAGTCAGATTGGCTAAGGTGACAAAATAGGAAAATGACAACTGCTGGAAAGGATGTGGAAAAATTGGAATACTAATGCATTGTTGGTAGATGTGTGGATTGACACAAACATTCTGGAGAGCAATCTGGAACTATGCCCAAAGGGCTATAAATAATTGCATACCCTTTGACACAGTAATACCACTTCTAGGATTGTGTCCCAAAGAGATCATAGAAGTGGGAGGAAGACCCATATGTACAAAAATATTTATTGTAGCTCTTTGTGGTGAAAAAAACTGGAAATTAAGGGTGTTTCCAAGAATTAGGGAATGGCAGTATATGAATATAATGGAATACTATTGTGCTTTAAAAAATGGGGAGGAGACGGTCTTCATATTCACCTGTAGAGGCTTACACAAACTGATGGTGAGAAGAGCAGAACCAGGAAAAAACGTACACAATCACAGGCACATTGTATTGGAAGGTTCAGCTTTGATAAACTGGACTCTTCTCAGCAATGCACAGTTATAAGCCAACTCTACAAGTCTCAGGATGAAAGGCGATATCTACATTCACAGAAAGATCTGAAAGGAACAGAGTTTAAATGGAGACTATAGCAATCTGCATGCTATCTGTTTTTTCATGTTTGGTTTCGTTGCTCCTTTCCCATTGTTCATTCCATTTGTTACAATCCTTCTATACAACCTGACCAATGTCCAATGTGAAAGTATTTGCTGATCCTATACTTGATTGGATACCTCCATGGGTGTGGGGAAAAGGGGGAGTGGAGAAAATTTGAAACTCAAGGGATTTTGGAACTGAGTCTTGTAAACTAATAGTAAATAAACAAATCAATTTTTTAAAAAAAGAACAGTAATCACTACCCTCTAGCCTTGGAACCCTTTGATATTCCATGCACCATTTGAATGCAAGGGAAAAAAACTAGAAGAAAAATTAATTTCATATAAATCATATTGTTTGAATTAGTAGTTTTAAAGTTAAGATGAAATGGTAAATGAAAAGAGGAAAAAGGGTAATGTATAGTAGAGAGAAATGCTGGGACATGCAAAAGAAAAAAACAAACATGCATAAACAGAATGACCTATATATTCAAATATGCTGAATTACCATGTAATTACTATTACTAAATATGGTAACATCGCAACTACTATGAATGAAGAATACTTAACTTGATTTATGTTTGTGAGAGACCTTAAGCAGCTACAAAATCACAAACTAAATATAATATGCAGAAGAATCTCTGACTCAAATGTAGAGACACCCTTCTTCAAATGTCTGCCAGTATTTTAATGGTGTTTCTCAAGTATATTTATATATTTTATACACATTTATTTAATACCACATGAAATATTAATGCATTACAATTTATACATATTACAAATCTTAAAATCACTCATTCCAAGGAATGGTTCTGGTATAAGTAACACTTTTAAAATCCTTTTTTTAATGGGATAATTATTGGTCAAAATAATAAGATTTTATTATTTATTTCGTCATTAAGATTTGGCAAGAAAATAAAAAGATCATTTTTGCTCATTAAAAAAGGGAACAATAACTGCAGAAATATAGCCCATCCCACTTTTGGATTATTGATTTGATAATGTCATCCCAGGTGCATGAATAAATAAAATCAAAATAGTAACTTTAACATATAATCTTAAAATTCATGACTCTATCCCTTCTCTTTCCACCTCCCAGTCCTCATTTAGAGAAAGTGATGTCTAGAGCACTAAAATATGTTGGTTAGATGTAAAATGAAAATTAGTTCCAAATTATGAAATAAGTCTTAAAAGGAGACTAGTCTGTTCACCTGTAGGTAACTGGTCATAAAGCATGGAGAATCAATTCAAGCAAGTTACATTAATTAAAATTCTCAGACATTATTCTTTGTGCCAGGTTCATAATTGAGGCAGTTTATTTTCTATGATGTGCAACAGCAGCTGGGGGCTATAATACAGAGGAGTCCTCTTTGCATTTTTCATTGTTGCTCAGTAATTGCCTAATTTCCTCTTTCATAAAAAAGATTCCATTAGAAGAAAAAGACAATTTTCTTATTCCACCTGCTGTGTTTAGTCTAAGATCATTTCTTCAAAGATTTTACTGAAAAGTATCTTATTTTTTCTAATTAAGTCTTATGATGCAATAAGTTTATTTGACAACGCAAAAGCAAGAAGTGACAATGGATAGAGAACCTTCTTTGGATTTAGTATTTTTTGTGATATCTGAACACTTTATATTGGTTTGCAGATTTTTTTTAACTTTTGGAATATTTTAATTCACTAGGTTAAAAAATAAAATTTTTATCTAAGTAAGACAAAGCTTGAGCTTCATTTGTGAATGATGTCTTAAAAAAAGAACAAATCAAAATTTTAAAATTAGAATTATAAGTCTATGACATTGGATAGACTTGGTTACCAGGCTTGAATTTATGCATTTAATAAAGCTCAGCATTAATTCCATTTGCAACATGTTCTAGAAGCAGTTTCCCACCAATAATTATCCAAATGCTGTTAAAATTATTTTAAAACAACTTCAAAAGACCACAATTGACTCATCTAGCATCGTCAACATTTTGATCCTAGTAAAGCCTTAGGACTTTTGACCCTCTTCCTTGTCACTTAATCCTTAATGCCAAAAACATTTATATTGGGTTGACTGGTAGAGGAGGAAGGCGACACTGGAGTTGAACTCAAAAGACCTGAATTCTAGTTTCATCTCTTTCACCAGCTGGCTAGGTGGGTAAGCCACTTAGCTTTGGCTTACCAAAGTCAAATGACTTGATATGTAAAATGGGTATAGTAAGGGACAACATTTTACATATGGGTTTAAGATTGTTTTTAATTTAAAACAAAACTTTATACACATTATCTCAGTTGCTCTTCTCAGCATCTAGATGAGGTACATATTAGTTTATCCGTTTTGTAGGTTCAGAGAAGTTAAGTGACAAGGTGCATTAGATAGAATGGCAGGCCTGAAGTCAAGAAGGTTCAACTTCTTTAGTACAAATGTGGCTTTAGTAACTGTGTGACCCTTGGCAAATAACCTAACCATGCTTGCCTTGGTGTCATCTGTAAAAGCAACTAGAGAAAGAAATGGCAAACCACTCCAGCATCTTTACCAAGAAAACCCCAAATGCAGTTTTAAAGAGTAACAAATAAACAACAAAAGAAATGACAAAGCCAAGTGGCGGTTTCTAAGGCAAATAAAATGACACAAATGCTTTTCTACTATTAAGGACCCTGCATTCTAAATGGGAGACAATATGTAATATGTAAATAACAGTATACATACAGGATACATACAGTTTAAGTAGAGAGTAATCTCAGAGGGAATACATTGAAAGGAAGTAATGGTTAAAGGCCCTTTGAGAAATATAATTTGAAATGAATGTTGAGGGACGTAAGGGAAGCTAAGAGGTAGAGGTGAGAGGGCAGAACATTCTAGTTTTCAGAAATAGCTAGTATCACAGCATAAAGATAGATTGTTTTCTGCTTGCAACCCTGCAGTCAGTGTTGGGTAGGGACGGAAAGTTTAATTAATCATGCCCGACTAAATCATAGCATCCTGTCCCACAACAGTTATCTATACTATGCTGCCTAGCAACACCTGCATTATCTTCTTCATAGGAAAGTACAAGAGATAAATATGTTACATTATTTTCAGGATAATAATAATACCCATGGTGATTTTTATTTTGTAAAGCATTCCATTCTTAAAGCATTACATTTGTCTCGTATGATAATAACAATATGTTCTATAGTCCATAATATATTACATGTAATATATTATTATTATCATGAGACTAACAAAATGCTTTGATTTGCAAAACAACATATTGCTGTTACTACTACTACTACTACTACTACTACTGCTACTACTACTCAACTACTACTTCTACTACTACTACTACTACTACTACTACTACTATTACTACTACTACTACTACTACTACTACTACTACTACAACAACTACTACTACTACTACTACTACAACAACTACTACTACTACTACTACTACTACTACTACTAAAAACATCAGTAATGATACTAATACTAATAATAATGTGATGTATTAATCATTTTCAATCGTGTTCAATTCTTCATGACCCCTTTTGGGGTTTTCTTGGCAGAAATATCAGTGTTTTGCTGTTTCCTTCTCCAGCCCATTTTACAAATGATGAAACTAAGGCCAACAGAGCTAAATGACTTGCCTATTGTCACAGAGCTAGAATGTATGTGTGATTGGATTTGAACTCAGGTTTTCCTAACTCTAGGTCGAGTGTTCTATACACTCTGCCACCTAGCTGCCCTTGTATTATAACAATAATAACATGCTAATACTATGACAAATATACAAAACTAATTGTGTGTGATAATATAATTATACTGATCATTATTATTGTTTTAACCATTATTAATTTTATTAGATCAGCAATACCTATACTGATATTATCACAATCATTGAAATTGCCTGAGATGTAAGAGGTTTAGGGTGGGAGAAGTGGTAAAGGGAGACTGTCCTTCACTGAGAGACACAGTACATATATGTACACATATACATATACATATATACACATACATATATGTGTGCATATGTTGATCTATAGAGATATTTAGATATCAATATCTTGATATATTTATATCCTGGTATATAAATATGTTTAGATCTAAATCTATAGCTGTCTCCATACTGGAAGTAGTCTATTATAGCCAATTTCTAGTAAAATCATAGGTCCTACTACTAACTTCCTTCCTCACATTCTCCCCCTTATTCCCTTAAAAATTATAATTCGACTGTTTGATTAGTCTTATGGATATACGGCTAACATTAGAGTCAAGAAGACCTATGAATATTAAAAAGAACTGGCAAATCTTCATTAATAGAGTAAATTCCCACAATGTAATTGTTTGCACCACCACAAAAAACAAACAACAAACATTGCCATTTATATAATACCTAACAATGAAATTGCATTATGAAGTTTTCAAAATCCTTAAAATGTGTTATTTCATTTCATCCTTATAGGCAGCTGTATGGTATAGAAGACAGAATGTAGGGCCTGGAGTCAGGAAGAACCAAGTTCAAATGCAGCCTCAGACACTACTAAATCTGTGACCCTGGATAATTTATCCAATCTTGTCTGTCTCCATTTACTCACCTATAAAACAGGGATCATAATGGTATCTGTCTCCCAGGGTTGTTGCAAAGATTGTGAGAAATTTGTAAAAGTGCTTAGCACAGTTCCTGGCACATAGAACTTGATAATATATGCTCCTTTGATTCCTTCATCACAACAATCTTTTTGAGGTAGCTACTATTATGATCCCCATTTTTCATGAAGAAACTGTGGCTGAGAGTTTTTATTCATATAACTTTTAGATATTTTGTTTCTTCCCATCAGTCCTGTGAGGTAGTCACTACATGGTACGGATCACGTATTTTATAGACAAAGAAACTGAATCTCCAAAAGGTGAGGAGACAGGCCTGTTATTACATAGTAGACTGTTAAGTTTCAGACCCAAGATTTAAAACCAAGTGTGCCCTCCTAGCCAGTGCAGGACATCTGACTATCCATTTTATTTTATTTATTTTTTAATTTGAATTTATGTGTTTATATTTAGTTTACAACATGCAGTTCTACAATTGCTTAAGTTTCTAATTTTCTCCCCCTTCTCTCTTACCCCCTCCCCAACATGGCAGCATGTAATCAAACATAGGTTCTACAGATACCTTCACATTTAACATGAGTCAAGTTTTAAAGGTTTATAACCACTGGGGTGAACAATGAGAAAGAAGGGGGGAAACACAAATGAAAGAGAACAAGTAGTATGCTTCAATCTGCATTCAGACTGTAGTTCTTTCTCTTTATGTGACTATCCCTTTCCATCATGAGACTTCTGCTATCTGCTTCCATTTTATAGGAGAGCTCATCCCATTCACATTCACTGCTATTTTAATCCAGATGCAGAAACTAAGGCTTAAGGGGGCAGAGCCAAGATGGCAGCATAGAAGCAGCAAGGTCCTGCAGCTCCCACACAGCCACCCTACACAATGATAAAAAATGACGCCGGAAGCCGGACAAGTTCTAGGGCTGTCAAACTCACAAAAATACAGAAAACACATCTCTTGCAGAAGGTAGCTTGGCAGCACGGGATCATCACAGCAGGACGGGAGCAGGGGTCAGCCCAGCCTGAAACCAAAACCTCAGCCAGGCCCCAGGGCAGTCAGGAGGAGCCCACTGCAGCCAGTCTACAAGAGAGAAGATCTACAGCCGCCAGCAACTCCACATATACCAAGGTGTGAAAAATAGGGATTAAAGAAAGGTGTGGAAAATAGGGATTAGAGAAAGGCAGCTTGGCAAGAGAGGCTCATCCTGCAGGCTGCTAGCCAAGATCACCCCAGCCTGAAACCACACATGGCCAGGTTCCAGGGCAGCCAAGCTGCAGCTTGAGTCTACTTCAGAGAAGATCTACTACACCTGGAGGCATCTTCACATTTATTCAGCCAGGATTAGAGGTCAGTGAAAGTGAGTGAAGCTTTCAAGCTAAATTTCGGGGAGGAAAAGCAGTTCGGTCAATCTACCCCTAGGGCAAGGAAGCAGTGGGGGAAGGGCAGGATCTGTTTTAACTGGCAGCTGCCCCTACTGGGCTGCTTCAGAGACCCTGGCCTGTGGATTCCACAGGGGGGATGAGTCAATTGATCAGGGCCAAGAGCTCTTCTGTTGAGCGGCCTGGATCCAGATTGTGGTCTTGGGTGGTGGCCTGGGGAGTGCTCTCAGCAAGCCAAAGCAGGGGGGGCTGGCTGAAACACCCCCCTAATACCTCCAGCAGCTGGGAAAACCCCGGCAATTTGGAACACAGCTTTCCCACCTGGAAGCAGAATTTCACAAAGCAAAATATATATATATATATCAAACCAATTAATTGACTGGCCATCATGAGGAAAAGAAAGAAAAATAAGAATAGTAATAAAACTCTAGAATCCTTTTTTTGTGGATAAAAAGGAACAAAGCATGGAACGGGAGGAAGACAACACACTCAGAAATCCCACACAAAATGATTCCAACACACTTGAAGAATGCCTGTAAGCTATAGATAATCTGAAAAAGGATTTTGAAAAACAAATAAGAGAAGTGGAGGAAAAATTGGGAAGAGAAATGAGAATGATGCAAGAAAATTATGAAAAGAGAGTCAACAACCTGACTAAAGAAAACAACACTTCAAAAAACAGATTAACTCAAATGGTAAAAGAGGCCCAGAAAGCCAATGCAGAGAAGAATGCCTTAAAAAGTTGAATTTGCCAAATGGAAAAAGAATCTCAAAAGCATTCTGAAGAGAATAATTCCTTCAGAATTAGAGTGCAGCAAGTGGAAGCTAATTACTTTATGAGAAACCAAGATACTATTAAACTGTTACAAAGAAATGAAAAAATAGAAAGCAATATGAAATATCTCCTTGAAAAAAACCACTGACCTGGAAAATAGATCCTGGAGAGACAATTTGAAAATTATTGGTCTACCTGAAACCCATGACCAGAAAAAGAACTTGCCAAGCATCCTTCAAGAAATCCTCAAAGAAAATTGCC
>JAQQSW010010339.1:0-13012 GCA_028646575.1 Pseudocheirus occidentalis | reverse complement strand
TAATTCTTTTATCTTTCCACGCAAGAAGCGTAGTATTATTCTTTCTGTATGCAACTGTTTTAGTGCTTGAGAGGGGACATCCGAGTGATATGCTAGAATTCCGATGTCCCCTGAGAGGGGACAGCGGAGTGCAAAGGGATAGGTGAAAGTTGGGTGGCAGGTGGACACCAAAGGTGGAATGAATCCCTGAAAAGGGCTTCCCAGCCCTCACACCAGGGATTCTAGCCTTCCCTGAACACCCATACACCCAAATGTAATATATCCTTACTATTCCTATGAGACCCCCATACATCAATATTAGCTGCTCAAGGATCCTCATTTTATGTATAGAATGATTTTGTCTCCTCACATATTAAAAGCAGAACTAGGACTAATGATGCCAACTATAGTTCTTTCTACTGTAATGTTACAAGGATTTCAGGTTCCTTGCTAGCCACTGCACAAATATTCCAGTAAGAGTTACAAATAGACAGGTACACTGCAGCTTATTTATTCACTCAAGAGAGTACACATCATCAGTAGGTGATAGATTTGTGTGTCTCACAGTTCTGTAGGTAACACGTACATGTATGTAATATACATACATGTATATGTGTATATCTATGATATATATGTACATGCATATGTGTTCATAAAATAGTTTTTCCTCCTGAGCCATATGACTCAGAGTTTTGAGTAAGATCAGGTAAGACACTTAGAAAAAGTACATTTTTAGCCAAAGAAAAAGGCTATTAAAATTGTTACACAGGACTTTTACCATAGTCATTTACACTAGTCCAAAGAAAAGAGTATCTTCTTTATCAATCAGTTAGCTAATTAGTATTTATTAAGGTCCTACCATGTGCCCCACTAGACATAAAGGGAAGCAAATGAGTTTCTAAGACTATTCAAAGTCTCATGAAAGTTTTCTTTTGTAATTATAAAGTGATTGGGGGAAAGGAAGTACTAAAGGAGACAGTACATTCAGAACATTTACATAATAACAGCCAATATAGCACAAAACAGAGTCATGTATCTTCTTCCAAAAATCAACTATGAATCAACATAGTAACAACTATGAAAGTCAAATATTCAGGTGTTCCCTGTATATTGGTATATTGTTGCCACTGGAACAGCTGCTACCCCTGCTGCTACTGTGCATTTTCATTAATGGCTCCATAATGCTATACTTAATTAACTGGAAGAACCTTAACTCTGGAGATTCAAGTCCCTTTTGAAATAATTGTTAGATAGAATTCATAATCAATAGAAAGAGATCCCATAGTTTTAGGAGGAAAAATGTGGGTGAAAAAGTTTCAGAAAGCAACAAATGCCCTATTATGAAAAAGTTACCCAGTGATGCTGTAGAATTGCCTACACTTAAGACCTTTAAAAATTCAAGCCTCTTTCTGGCACTGTAATTTAATAGCTATAAAGCTGAGGAAAAAACGTGAAATGGTTTATTCGTGCGTGCTGGATGTTAGTGTTTCCATTCATTTTAGAATGAGACCTTATGGATCATATAACTGGGGTCTGTGAACTTTAAGGGGGAAAAATAACTTTATTTTATTGTAATTGGTTTCTTTTGTAATCCTAGGTAATTTATTTTATTTTTTAAAAAACATTATTCTGAGAAGGGGAATTCTAAAGATTTCAATAGACTAGAAAATGGATCCATGGTATAAAAAAAGACAGAACCTTTGATCTAACTCAACTTGCTTGCTTTACAGTTGAGGAAACTGAGGCCTAAAGAGTGACTTGATTATGTCAAAGCAAATAACTTATAATAGGAAAAAATAACGAGAATCTAGCTCTCTGACTCTTTCCAGGTTGTCATTCACTTGTTTCCTTTATGTCCAACACTTCATGACCCCATTTGGGGTTTTCTGGGCAGAGATACTGGAGTGGTTTGCCATTTCCTTCTCCAGCTCATTTTACAGATAAGGAAACTGAGGCAAAGAGAGATAAATAACTTGCTCAGGGTCACACAGTTAAGTGTCTGAGGCCAGATTTGAACTCAAGTGTCCCTGACTCCAAGTCCAGTACTCTATCCACTGTGTCACTCATATGCCCCAAGATAGTATCAAAATGTATTTCTACAAGAGAACTTAGAAGTCATTTATTCCTACTTCATAATTTTATAGATTAGAAAGCTGAGGTCTACAAAGCTTTATGATTTCCCCAAGGTCATGTAGGTAGGATGTAGCAGAAGCATTATTTGTACCCCAGTCCTCTGACTAAGAGGGCACCCTAGGTGGCACAGTAGATAGAGTGCCAGGCCTGGAATCAGGAAGACTCATCTTTCTGAGTTCACATTTGGCCTCAGACACTTACTATCTGTGTGACCCTAAGTAAGTCACTTAACCTTGTTTGTCTCAGTTTCCTGATATGTAAATTGAGCTGGAAAAGGAAATGGCAAACCACTTACTATTTCTGCCAAGAAACCTCCCAAAAGGGGGGGTAACAAAGAGCAAGACATGACTGAACATGACTAAATAACAACCACTGAGTACAGTCAGTGTTCTTCCCATCCTACCATACGACTCACCAGATTCATTTGTTTATTGAAATTATAAAAGGTGATCTAAGGAAAGGGGAAAAAAATCCACTCTAAGGCACAAATCTGAACATGTCATTCACTTGCCCACTACATCAATCAATCATCTTTTATTAAGTATCTACTATGTGCAGGGATTGAGGATATAAATATTAAAATATTAAATAATCCATATTCTCAAGAAGCTTATATTCCATCTGAAAAGATGACTTGTTTGCATATAAGTGTTTGCATAATAATTGCAAAATAACTAAAATGTTGTTAGATAAGGGGTAGTCAGGGAGGGAAGGCGCTAGGGAGACCAGGAAAGCTGATTTTGATTTGTACCTCGAAGGAAGTGAAGGACCCTATGAGGCAGAGGTAAAGAGACATAGAAAACAGTCAGTAAAAAGACATGGAGATAGAAGAGGAAGAGCTATCTGGGAAGACCAGAATTAAGGCTAATTGATCTAGACTTTAGAGTTCCAGAAAATGAGTAATGAAGCCAGAAAGACCAATTAGGGCCAGTTTGTGAAGCAAAAGCCAAACAGAAGAATTTTTGTTTTATCCTAGAGATAATAGAAAGCCACTTTAATTTACTGAATAGGAGAATTATATGGTTACTTCTATGATTAAGAAAGATCACTTTGATAACAACATGGAGAATGGACTGGAATGTAGGGAGACAAAGAAGGAAGAACATTAGGAGGCCATTGGAATAATCTGTGCACTGTGATAAGGACTTGAAACTACAGTGGTCTGAGAATGAGTAGAGAGGAGTGACATGGGAAAGATGTTACAAAGATAGAAATTATTAGATTTGAAAACTGATTGGAATTTTGGGATGTGTGTGAGAGGAGTCCAGGAAAATGCTGAAGTAATGAATCTAAAAGAGCAGAATGGTGGTGCCTTCAACAGAAATAGGGAAGTTTTGTTGAAGGGTGTGTCTGGGAGAAAAGATGAGTTCTATTTTAGATATGTTGAGTTTGAGATGTCCCTGGTTCATCTAGTCTAAAATATTCAAAAAGTAATTGATGATATGGGAGGGAAGTGTCCAGGAGAGAGACTACGTATAATTATATGGATGTGGGAGTCATTTAAATAGAAATAATTAAACCCATAGGACCTGATGATGTCATGAAGAGAAAGAATATCAAGAAAAAGTGGGCCTAGGACAAGACATTGGGAACACTCAAACTTATGGGACATGATATGGGTGATAACCCAGAAAAAGAGAAAAAGAGGAGTGCTGAGACAGGTAGGACAATGAGGAAAAACCCAGAATGGAAAAAGTTTGCAGCAGGAGAGGACAGTCAACAGAGTTAAATATACTTGAAATATCAAGAAGTATGAAGGCCATTATATTTGACAATTAAAAGATTGTTGGTAACTTTATAGAGGGAGCATTTTCAACTGAATGATGAAGTCAAAAGTCAGATTAAAAAGGTTTGAGGGGTGAGAGACAGAGATGATACGCAGGCAACAATTATAGGCAGCTTATTCTAGGTGTTTGGAAGAGAAAGGGAGAAAAGGTATAAGATAGTAAGAGATGATAGGATTTAATGAAAGGTATATTTTGGGGGGTTGCTTTATTTTTAAGGATGGGAGAGATCTAGGCATGATTGAAGCTAGTAGGAAAAAGAACCAATAGATAAGGAGAGGATAAAGATTAGAGGAAGAAATGAGATGAAAGATGAAATATATATAAAATATTATGTCTAATGGTAGTCATCTCCAGGGTGGGGGAAGGAAAACAAATGCATACAATAACTTTATTATATATTTAAAAGGAATAGCAAGTTGTACATAATAGATTTGCAGTTTCATGTGCAATCATATTTTTATTATATTGCTATGGAGGATGAATATTTGGTCACTGGATCCAGATGGTTCTGGAGGAGAAAGTGAGGTTGGTGACCTTGGACAGCCCTCCCTCACTCAAATCAAAGTCAACTGCAATCATCATTTCCCTGATACCATGGGCCTCTTTAAAAATGAAGGACAAACAGTATCAGAACCAGAACCAGAAACTGTTAGGGAAATGATTATTTTATTCCATAAATTAAGAATAAAATAAATAAATGTGGGGAAAACAAAGGCATATAGAGGAGTTGGCCTGGATAAGGAAAAATGTCATCTCATTTTCAGAGACTAGAGGAAATGAGAGAGTGAGGGGAGTGATGTAAAGAGATTTTGACATGAAGAGAGATATAGCAGAACAAGCTCATGAAAAATAGCCTCAATTTCATCACTGAAGATAAGAACTGAGAGGAAAACAGAGAATCTTAAGGAATGAAGAAGACTTGGAGCAGCTTCTGCAAGAAGTGGCATAGAGAATCAATTAGAGAAGAATAAGACGACTGCCTTGTGACAGCAATTAAAATTTGGTTGAGATTAGATGACACAGATTCATACCACAATCAGTCACCGTGGTTATGTGACTTCTACCAGCCCAATTCAGCAGCACATAAGGAGTGAAGAACACAGATGGTAAGAGTAATCCAATTTTAGGGTTTGGCAAGAGAAGAACAGCAATAAGAAAGAGGGAAGGATTCAAGAGTAGATGACAGTGTAGAGTTAAATTGGTTAACTATAGGGTTGAAATTGGGAAGGAAAGAAAGTGAAGTCAGAGCAATGGTAATGGCTTGAGAAAATCCTGAGGGACAGAGGGAATAGAAGTCAAGATGAGGGTGAAGAATATATTTAGAAGGGGTGTGACATTGGAAGAGAGGGAATGATAGGATATTATGGTCAGATAGAAGAATGCCAGCATTTTTGATAAAGGAAGAGGAACACTTGTGGTTAATGGTGAGATTTGGGGTGGGACCATCTCTGTGTGTGACAGAAGTGAAGTTGAAGAGTAGATGATGAGATTTAAGAAGATTAAGGAACTGTAAAGTTAGGGTGTTTGAAGGAGCATCAACATGAATAGTGAGTGAGTTCCCCTACTAGAAGAGAAGAAATTGAGGAGGAAAGAAAGTGAGCCAGGAATAGAATCCCTTGAGAAAAGAAAGATTAACATTGGCACCATTAGACCACCATTATCTCTCTACATTGTGTGTATGTATGTATGTTTTTTTTTAATCGAAAGAACTTCAAAGGAGGAGAGATAAATGAGTGACTATGGCAAAGAGAGTCTGGAAATGGTGGTGGTGATTAAGAATTATTATAGCTGCCTCTCCAAGACTATTGATGGAGAGGAGAAGAGGAGAATGATAAAATAGATATAGAAATCTAGATAGATTTAGAGAGAAATCTCTCTCTCTCTCTCTCTCTTTCTCTCTCTCTTTCTGTCTGTCTGTCTGTCTGTCTGTCTGTCTCTCTCTCTCTCTCTCCACACACACACACACACACACACACACACACACACACACACACTGCTAGAGAGGCTAGCCAGGGCTTCAAAATCATCTGGAGGAAACCAGGTCTCAATAGTACAAGTAGAAGGAAAAAGTCCAGAAAAAAAGAGGTCTAAATGAAGAAAATTTTGGGACAGGAATTCCAGAGGGAACCATGGAAGAGGTTAAAGAAGATGGAGGTGATACAACAGGAAGTGAGAGTTAGGGATAGCTTACTTCTATGTAGTCAGTAATTAAGTGATACAGGGATTGGGAGAATAACAGATGGTGAGATTTTGCTAGCCACACAGATAATAGAGAGCAGTTAATAGATTGGAATGTCCATATTCTCTTCCAGGTGGTATTTACAGGGGCAATGGGTCATTGTTCTTTCCTGATCCTCTGAGCTGGTTGGGGTAGGGTTAGTGTTGAGTTTCCATATTTCCTCTGGGATCAAATATAAATTTCTCTATTTGGTATTTAAATTTGACTGGAGCAGAGTGTGTGAATGGTTATAATGTGTAATAAACATGGAAAGGTACTATACATTGAAATCAGGGGAAAAGGTTATTATACAGTATTCCCTTTCACACATTTTATAGTCCACCAGGAGTGGGGAATCTATGACCTTCACTGTTCTTGGGTGCAAACTTTTGACTAAGCCCAAATTTTACTGAACAAATCCTTTTATTAAAGGGATTTGTTCTGTGAAGTTTGGATTTGGTAGAAAGGTGCACATGAAGACCTAGAGGGCCACACACGGCCTCCAGTCCAGTTTCCTCACCCTCTCCAGCAAAACTGTCCTTGCTGCTCCTTTCACTCCATATATCATCTCTTATTTCCATGTCTTACATTCCCTCCTTACTATTATCATAGAGTCTCTAATTTCCGTCAAAGTTTAGCTCAAGTTTCACATTTTACCTGACACTTCTGATCTTTCCACTTTCAGCTTCAGATGCTTCCTTGCACCAAAACAAAACCATTTTTTTATTTTGTATATTTTATATATGTACATGTTGTCTCCCCCTATAGAGTGTGAACTCCTTGAGAAAAAAAAATGCTGTTTAATTTTTGTATTTATATCCCTAGGTGCTAACATAGCACCTGTCACAATAAATCCTTGCTGATTGATTAACTTAGTGGTGAACATCATAAAGGATATGTGTGACTGGAAAAAGAAGTGCGGCAGGTGAGAGTGAGGTGTAAATGATGTAGAAAGAATGAGAGATAGTAGACTGGCGTCCATAATGTTGCATTGGTACCTACAAATATGAACACTAATGGAAGGCTTCTGTTACATTGGAAGGCTGGATGGAAAGATATGGATGAGAATCATTTTATGAGAGCACACTCAGATTTTGAGCTTGAAGGGACTTTAGAGATCCAAACCCCTCAATTTACAGGTGAGAAAACTGAGACTCCAAAGAGTGATTTGCCCAGGGTCATGTCTGAAGGGGAATTTGACAAGTATTTCTGACTCTGCTTCATGAACAATCTCCTTTGATACCACGCTACTTCTTTTTTTTTTTTGGAGGGCAGTTGGGGTTAAGTGACTTGCCCAAGGTCACACGGCTAGTTTTTGTGTTAAGTGTCTGAGGCCGGATTTGAACTCAGGTACTCCTGACTCCAGGGCCGGTGCTCTACTCACTGCGCCACCTAGCCACCCTGATACCATGCTACTTCTAACTGTAGTAGAAGTCTAATCTGGACCACTGGAGAAAGGGGCCTCAAAGAGATTATAGGTCCATAAAATTACAAGTATCCTAAAAGTCAGAGTTTTAAAAATGCCATTAAAGACCAAAGGGAGTAAGAAAATATAGGAATGAATAAATGCCTAACTATTGGCTGGAACAGAAAAAGTACAACTAGATTAAAATGTGAATAATTGGGAATTTTTTTAAGGAAATCATTAATCAATATGCATTCGCTAAACACTCAGGTTTTGAACATACGAAAGCAAAAATGAAACATAAGGAAGGCAAGGAAAAATTGTTAGATAGCCAATATTCTTGATTTAACATCAATTGATTCACCACACTAATGACAAACTCATAAAGGGAGAAAAAAACAAAGGATGTGCCCTCGCCCATTTGGTTCTGTCCGAGAAATCTGTGACTGATGAGCTCATTGGGTTAGAGTACAAGGATAACGAAGCCATGCTCGTGGATTCCAGTACCACATGGGCCAGTTAGCTCCACTCTGCTTACATAATCAGGTCACACCCTTAATTAATCCTGGCCAGTCCTGCAAGTATAGGCCATTGGTGACAATAGGGACTTGGCCAGAGTGTGTGGCTGAATCAGTCCAAAATCATCTGCTCCTGGGAAAATGGCTCAAAGCACATTCTTTTATTGACCATGATGAATAGTTATCTTTATGTATGAAGGAGATCTATTTTCCTGCCAGTTTCAAACTATTCTGTCTGCTCTCTGACCCTTCTCTTCCCACTAGATTCAGATGCTATACACTTGCATGCATACCATTCCAACTCCAGTTCCCTTTATATGTTGTCTTCCCCTATAAGACTGGAAGTTCCTTGAAGGCAGGCATCATCTTCCTTACATGTATTTGAATCTCCAGTGTTTATGGCATGCTTTTTCATTGATTTAGACATACAGATGGACATTCTGAGAGAGCCTTGAATTAGACTGGCGAAGAATTTCTGAGAGTCAACCAGTCCGTTCTTCATTTCTAGTCTGGGCTGAACCTAGACCATTCAAAACAGATGCTACATGTCTTAAGAACAAGGAAGGCTCTCCAGAGGGAATATTCCTTAACTTTTCTTGGTAATCTACTTTGGTTTCCAAAATCTTTTGAGTAAATACACGTGGTTCTATTATGACCCAAAGCATGTGCTATATACTCAGAAAGCACACAAATGCATGTTTTAAAATTAAAAGCTCTAATGGGTTGTTCAACAGTGATGGTTCTCCCATTTCTGATTCTCCATGAAGAATTTTCAGTTGGGTATATTTCTAATCTCTAATCAGAAACTTCTGTGCATGTTATTACTTGTCTATAAATTCATGACGTTCCCTTTGCATGTTTTTTCTCAAAAAGATAGGTACCAAAACCAGCCTCATGATTAAATTCAGAACTGTACCAAGAAAGTGAGCACACAGGATTATATATCAATATTTATATATGGTCACTAGGCAATTTTGGAACGTTAAATAAATTTTAAAAAAAATATATTCTGGTTCTGTTTGTTTTTTCTTGTCTTTAAGACCTCTGTTGGACACATTTCAAGCTTTTCGAAGGCTTTAACTTGGCAAGGGATAACTTGGCAGTTACATTATCTCAAGATTCCTGTTTGCTAACCTAACTGGTAAGGTCTCCTTTGAGTTCTTTTGTTTTAGCTGTAGAAATGTTAATGGTGTGACTCTCATGTTTTTGAATGAATTCAGCTTGACCAGAAATTATATCTGAGGTTTGGTCTCCTTAGAAAACTACTTCTAAATCCATTCTGGTTTAAATTAGTGTAGTGGAGAAGTGTGCAAAGCTCCTCTTGAAAAAAATAAAGAGGTGGGGGGAGTTTTAATATAAAACACAAATCCTAGGAAATCTACAAAATGTTATTCTAGCAGAAATAATAAAGGTCTACTGGAAAGAAAAGAACTAGGAAGGACAAACCCTGACTTATCATCCTGGCTCTGCTATTAACTAGCTATGGGACTTTGAATCTTATTAAGCCTTCCTGGATATTAGTCAGAGCCATCCCTAGGGTACAACAAAGTGGGGTGTGGAAATTGCTCTGGGTTTCATGGTTTTGAGGGCCCGGTTCTATTGATGGCTGAGCAATGATTCAGGGAAAGCATTAGTTGGAGAAGAGAAGGGGAGTTTATTTGCCTCAGCTGGCACTTAAAAAAACCTTATACTTACATACTAAATATAGTGTAAACAGTAGCTCAAGCCTGGTGCATAAATTATAGCATCAGAACCAGGGCTCCCTCCTTTTCTACTTCCCATCCTTCCCCTGCCCCCACTCACCCAGATGCATTTTGACTTTTTGCCTCATTCAAGCAATTCTTTTTGCTCATCCTAACCTGATTTCAAAAGAGTATAAATATTCACTGAAGGAGAGGGTGTGGTGAGCACACAGTATGTTCATCCAGGATCCCAAATTCCTCTAAGAATCTCTCTGATTTTAGTTCCCCATCTTGGAATGCATATGTGTTTGTCATTGTTTGTCATGAAAACAACCATCCCTGGGCAATCTTCCCTAGTGATGGGGGACTGAGCTCACTTATAAAGGATCTGATACATGGCTCTGAGGCTAAAGTTTTGGGACATGTCATCACTATTAATTTCTCTATTTGGAGATACTCTCTGATCTGTCTTTTAAGATTTATGGAATGTGATCACATACACCACACAAGATCCTCCTCCTTCAAAACATGGATGCCAAACAGATTCTGAATTGATCATCCTCCCTCACAAAATACCAGCTGAGGTACCATATAATAACAGGGAAGATATTAGGAGAAACTCCCGACTACCATAGCTGGGCTGCTGCAAGCTTCTGGGAGCCCAGCTAACAGTCTATTTGACCACTCTCCCTAGAACTTGTGCTTTATAAATACCCTGAGGTTATGTCCAATATAATCAATATATAGGATCATTTCAGAGTGAAATACCTACTAGATTAAAAGGGAATCCTAAATGTCCATCTCTGGTCCATTTCAACAGAGCATGACTAGTTCATGGATAAAGTTCATCTCTCTGGCACAACTCTACGTAATCCTAGGTAATGCATCTCTTGCACAGCTGAATTTCTTCCTTTTATGCTGATTATTAATACTACCCTTCCTGATAAGGCCTCTGTTTACCTAACCTCCCCTCCAACCTCACCTTGAGGGGTAGGCTATTGCCTCTTGGAGGGCTTTAGGGGAAAGTACCTAATTAAGATACATTTTGCACCCATTCCCACACCTGGTCCTGGAGACAATAAATTTTTCATGCTATCAGGTAATATCAATGTCTCCTTTGTCACTTGCAGTCTGGGATTTGCTTTACTTCATATTTTTCTTGTGACTCAATGGAAATAATAATCCCAGTAAGGATAATAGCATTTACATAGCACTTTAAGGTTCTCAAACCTTACATTAACTCATTTGATCCTCACAATAACCTTGTGAAGTGGGGATTATTATCCAATTTATACAAATGAGGAAATTGAAGGAGACAAAAGTTAAATTACTTTCCCAGTGTCACATAGTTGGTAAGTGTCTGAAGCAGGATTCAAACTCAGATCAACTTGACACCAAGTCCAGAGCTTTATCCACTGAGATTTGCATATTTAAAGTTAGAGACAAGGAATATAACTTGAATTTTCCAAACCTCACATAGCCCTGCTTCTTGTATAATCCATGTGTAAATTGAGAACAGATGAACCAAATGAAATTTGAAAGATTTATCAGCAGGAATTTTCAGAAAGAATGTTGAACAAGAGCTTGTATATAAGCCCAATTCCCCATCATTGCTTCAAAACAGTGAGAAATGTGCCGGCAAAATAAAAGAATAACAATGGGGAAAAGATGGAAAGAGAAAGAATCACAAAATATCGATTAAATTCAACCACCATTTATTAAGTACCAACTATGTGCCAGCCAATGTTCTAGGGTTACAAACTTAAAATCAAAAATATACCCTGCTTCCAACAGCATAAATTCTACTTGACAGAAAAATCAGGAAAGAGACTGAAAAAATGAGTAAACCCAAAAAAGATCATAGGATAAAGTCCTTGAAAATGACTTTTATATCAATATGACCATTTCCTCTTTTCTCACTCCCTTCTAAACACTGCAATTTGGCTTCTGACTCATCATTCAGCTAAAACTCTACTTCCCAATTTGATGTCCTTTTCTCAGTCTTCATCCTTCTGAGCCTTTGTAGCAAACTGTCAACTACTGTCTCCTTCCAGATACTCTCTCTTCTCTAGGTTTTCATAATGTGATTCCTTCTTAGACCTCTTTATCCCCTCCTTTGATGTATTTTCATCCACTCACTAATTATGGGTATCCCTCAAGGCTCTCTTCTCTTTTTCTCACAGTGCTTTATGCCTTGGTGATCTCATTATTCCCAAGGATTTGATTATCATTTCTATGCAGATGAGTTCCAGATGCATCTATCTAGTCAATGAATAAACCTAATCAATAAACATTTGTTAAGTACCTATTATGATACCCGCACTATGATGAACTATGATTCAAACAAAGAAAGGCAAAAAATAGTCCCTGCTCTCAAGGAGTTCACAGTCTTATGGAGTGGCCAACACATAAACAACTATGTACAAACCAAATACATACAGGACAAAATGCGGGTAATCTCAGAGCAAAGGCACTAAGATTAAGGAGAAGAGGGAAAGTCTTGTTGCAGAATGTAAGACTGTACCTGAGACTTAAAGGAAGCCTGGGAAGGGAGATAGAGATGAAGAGGGAGAGGATTTCAAGTGGATGATGTATGTTCAATCATTTCAGTTGTGTCCAGCTCCTTGTAACCCAATTTGGGGTTTTCTTAGCAAAGATTTTGGAGTGATTTGTCATTTCCTTCTCTAGCTCATTTTACCAATGAAGAACTGAAGCAAACAGGGTAAAGGAACTTGCCAATAGTCACACAGCTGAGGCCACTTTGGAACTCAAGAAGATGAGTCTATCCATTGTGTCACTTAGCTGTGACAATGATGGGTGGTAACCAGTGAAAAAACTCTGAGTTGGAAAATTGAGTGTCACATGTGAAGAACAGCAAAGAAGCTAGTATCACTGTATCACAATGTGAAGGAGAATATTGTATTAAAAAATCTTATAATAGGACCAGGTTATGAAAGGCTTTCAAAGTAAAACAAAGGACTTTATATTTGATCCTGCAGGTCAGAAGTATCAAACATCAGGCCACATGTAGCCCACAACACTCTTTTTTTTTAAACTTATTTGTTTATTTACTTTTAGTTTACAAGATTCAGTTCCACAATCCCTTGAGTTTCACATCTTCTCCCCTCCCTTTCCCCCTCATCCCACCCATGGCGGCATGCAATCATGTATAGGATCTGCAAATACTTTCACATTGTACATTAGTCTGGTTGTATAGAAGGTTGTAACCAATGGAGTGAACAATGGGAAAGAAGAAACAAAACCAAACATGGAAAAGAATGATAGCATGT
>JAQQSW010010338.1:0-13012 GCA_028646575.1 Pseudocheirus occidentalis | reverse complement strand
GGTAAATTATATATGTTTGATTGATTAAAGTAAGACTGTTAACCCATTTTGAGTTGCTTTCCTTTAGAAAAGCAGATCTAAGAACCTGTACTAGCAGCCACTCTGGGTATGCTAGGGTGCTTGTTGATACATCAAGTGAGTTACAACCTTGGGAAAAGCAATGATTTGCTCTTATCACTTTAGATGGAAGCTGTCACAGTAAAGCCCAAACTCAGCTATCCTCTCTGGAAGTATAAGGTTCTGACTCCCAGAAAATAGATCCCTTTTTTTACCTACAATATTTTCAGTACACTCCCCAAAATAATGTACCTAAGAGAAATAAATTACACATCTTTCATAAAGCTATATTTCATTAGTATTAATAACCAACATTCAAATAGTGCTTTTAAGGTTGCAAATTCATATACACATACTACCTCACAACAAATCAAGTTATCTGGGTTCTACAAGTATTTTTATGCCCATTTTAGTATCAAGAAGAAGAGTGCAGACCCAGGTCTTAAGTCCAAATCTGGTATTCTCCACAATGCTACGCTGTCTTTTCTTAAATCTGACCCCTGATGTTTACCTTTTACCTGGCTTTTCCTCATTTTATGCTACATTAACATTACTAACAGTCAATTTAATTATACCATTGAATGAAGAAAGAAAGAAAGCATTTTTATTTGAACCAAAAACAAAAAAATCTCTTGATCACTGGAAAAGCTATATTTCAGTGAGGTTCGCAGGACTGTGACTATTGCCTAGATTATTACCTCATTTAAATTACTTTAATGTGTTAATTAAATGTATAAGTTTCTTAGTTCTTGTTTTCCTAAAAGTGTATTTGTAGTGACTCCTTGATCAAACTATTTATTTTGGTTTGGAGGTGTAGGAGAAAGGATAGATAGATGATAGATAGATAGATGGATAGATAGATAGATAGATGCCTGTTCTTTGTTTAAACACTGTGTATGTATGTTATTTATTCCCATTTCTAGTCATATAATAATCCCTGAATGCTGAGAGAAATATATAACACGTAACTCCCTTAGCTAACATTTTGCAAATATTTGTATGAACATTTATTTTCAGAGATAATAAAGAGGAAAGAAATAAAACTGTCCGAATGCTTTCTGATAAAACTGTGCATCAACTATGCCAAAAGGAACTGAATACTACATGTCTTCAATAAGTATTTTGAATATTTGTAGATACAGACAAAATCTGTTCTAAAGGACAATTTGTTTTTAATTTAATACAGAAAGTGTGGGATAGCGAACAGAGAGCCAGTCTTGGAGTCTAGAACACTTGGGTGCAGGTTCTGCCTCTGACATGTAATGATAGTCTCTGAATAAGTCAGTGCCCCCAGACAACTCTCTAAAACTATAAGTTACAGAATAATGACTGATCTGCATTCATGGAAGAAGTATGCACATTAAAGTTCTAAACACCAATGAAATTACAAAACGGACAAAAAATGTAATCATCTTATTCACTGCCCATCCACAGTGGCTATCCTAGATATATGTATTAATAGATGAGTTGTTTGGGCTATCCATTCTACCTTGTACCATAATCTGGACAATTAGCATTTTTCATCCACTTGTATTTTTTTTCCTGTGAATAGTTAGGCTAAAATCTTTTGAGCACTTATGAACCTCATTTATGCCTCTACTTAAATCCTGCATAGAATGTTGTCCCCTCCTGCATTATTTTAATAACCTTCTGGTTAGTCTTCCTGCCTCAAATCTTTCCCCACTCCAGTTCATCCACTCAGCTATCAAAGTAATCTAACTAAAGGACAGACCTGACCTGGTCTTGATCCATTTTATAAACTAAAAATGGCTCTCTATTGCCTTCATTTGACTTTTTAACTTAGCTTGTTCCTAACATTCCACTTTACTACATACATTCAACAATCCAGTAACAATGCCCTTTTCCCATGCATTTTCATTGGCTCTCTCCCAGGCCTAGAATTCTTTTCCTGTTCATTTCCATCTCCTAGCCTTTCTGGTTTCCTTAAAACCCCACTTTCTGTGAGAAGCCTTTCCCAACCTTCCTTAATGCTAATGCCTTTCCTCTGAGATTATTTCCCATTTAATACATGCTATAACTAGTAAATATATTATACATTAAGTTAAATTAATTATATATTAAATTATACATTATAAATCACATATATCACATATATCACATATATCTTGACATAGTAGTTTGCATGTTTTCTCCACTAGGCTGTGAGTTCCTTGAGGGTAGGATTTTCTTTGTATCCCTAGAGCAACATCTGGCATATATTGGTCACTTAATAAATGCCTGTTGACTTAACAATGAAAAAAGTACACAGCAATTATACATTTCCTTGTTTTGTACCTTGCTTGTTATTAATATTCAAAAGATAATCAAGCAAAGTTATCTCTACTATTCCATACGTCAACATTCTTGTATGATTGTCAAATGGTTGAAATTCTTAGAGAAAAGCCTTTAACATCCCTCGAGTTGTTAGTGTATTTCACATAAGGTAATCTTGTATCTACTTTGTGAGAGAGAGAGATAGATGATAGATGACAGATAGATAGATAGATAGATAAATTGATTGATTGATTGATAGGTAGATAGAGGATAGATAGACAGATGATAGATAGACAGATGACAGATAGATGTGTATATATGTATAGATACACAAGTGCATTTATATAGACACATATATACATATGTATGTACATTGTTTTTCCATTCTAAGGCAAGCTATTTAAGATTAAGGATGGTTTTTACTTTTTCTTTCTATCCCCAGATCTTAACACAATGTCTGCAACACATTAAATATTTAATAAATGCATGATATTTAACTGGATGATTAATTGCTTTTTACTTTAATAAATCAGATAAATTTTCATACTACAGAAATAATAAAGTGGGCTCTTGTATTCTCTATAACTTTCATTTAATCATGTGACTATCAAGATGTGGTGTATTATACCATTTAACAAAAGTCGACCTCTTTGTTCATTTCTCATGCTTCTTTTGAGCCTAATATCTTGAAGACACACCAAAGATAGACATTAAACTGGATAAGTATTAAATAGAAGAAAGACAGTAGGCTAGATTGCCTGCAGGAGGGGAGAACTTGCTTTTAAAAAGTCCCAGTGCCAAAGTCAGAGTATTGTTGTTCAATTGTTTCAGTCGTGTCTGACTCTTTGTCATTTGGGATTTTCTTAACAAAGAAACTGGGGTGATTTGCCTTTTCCTTCACCAGGTCATTTTTACACATGAGGAAACTGACGCAAACAGGGTTAAGTGACTTGCCCAGGGTCACATAACTAGTAAGTGCCTAAGGTCAGATGTAACCTCAGAAAGATGAGTCTTTCAGACTCTAAAGTCCAGCATTCCACTCACTGGGCCACCTGGTTACCCACAAAGTTATATGGATTCAAGTCCTGTCTCTAATTCTTTCTACCTATATGACCTTGGACAAGTAACTTAATGTTCCTAAATTTCAATTTTCTCATATTTGGGCTTGATTGGGGATTCTTAATCCTTTTTATGCCATGATGTGTGCACATATAGGGAAGTTCAGGAAAGCCTCTGGAACCCCTCTCAGAATAACATTTTTAAATGCACAAGATACATAAGTTTTTAAGTGAAGCCAATTAAATTGGTTCCCTTTATCAAATATCTTTTAAAATAAGTTCACACAATCAATGTTAAAAATACATGGATTTGTTCTGAGCTTCCTTCCAGCTCTAGATCTAAGATTCTTTAGCCCCAGAATCCAAGCTTTTGTTTTCCAGAAAGGCCCACCTTATTAACATAAAAATTTACCCTGGGATGCTATATGGTCATGAGTTACAGAACACAACAATCCAAAGAAATGAAGTTACAAGTCACCCAAGGGATAACGTACAGGAATAGCCTAAATTTGTCCTATAAATATCTTATCTGTGCATGGCTGTTTGTATGTTTTCTTTCCCATTAGACATTGAGCTCCTTGAAAGCAGGGACTAGTGGTTACTTGTTTGCTTGTTGTTTGGTCAGTTTTTTCTTTTGTTTGTTTTCTTTGGGGTTTTTGTTGTGTTTGGGTTTGTTTTTTTTTGGCGGGGGGGGGGTCATCTCATGTGCTTCTCAAGTGCATGACATAAAGTAAGTATTTTACAAAGGTTAGTTGACTGACTGACAGTGGACACAGAGAGTCTGTAATATATTGTAATGCCATGCACGAGCAGCTTCCCAAAAGAATGCTACTGTGAACAGCTTTTAAAGTTCTGATTGCACAGTATAGTGAACACTCCAGTTATTCCATAACAAATCAAGGCAAACATTCACAACAAACCACAATATAATATTCACAACATTACATCTTATCACAGAAAATCACAATATAGTCTTCACAACAGCTTAGAATGGCCACACAGTTTTCACTACAGTGGTCATAGTATTTAGAACAAAGAACAAAAGAATAATCATCTGTTTTCCCTAAGGGGGAAACCCTCCTTACTTAATCATTCAATCATTCCACAATATAATAATCAATTTTCCATTCATGAGGCAATGATTGATTAACTTATTCAGTCACTTATCTAGCAATCAGTCACTAAGTATCGTTAATCACTAAATACAATCATTAGAAAATTATACATACCCTCCACCCCTCGGTGTCTAGAAAACTTCAGTTTCATCAGGCATTCTATATCCAAGGAGAGGCTTTTCCTTCATCTTGAATTAGGGTGGTCTCTCAGATTCCCTGGATCCCCTTCCATGGTTCCATCTCCTACCTGAGTCCATGAAACAGTCACCTGGATTTAGAAGCAGATAGCTCCCAGGTCCTTGTCCAGTCCTCCAGGCAGTTCCTAGTACACACTGAAGTTCACAGGGTTCAGCACATATCAAACCCTTCACCACTTCTGTTGCTGGGAGCTCAAGGAGCAACCAAGCCACAAACAAAGAAAGCCTTATCCTGGTTATGCTTCTTCAGTCTTCCAGCAGTTCAGCTGGCCCAGGACCCAGAAGAAGTCTTGGCCTTCCAGGCAGCCCTCTCAGCCTTTCAGGCAGCCTTCTAGGTGGCAGAAGCCACTTCAGCCTTCCAAGCAACTTCAGTCTTCACCAGATTCTGGTCTCATAGAAAACTCCAACTCAGTTCTCAGTCCAGCAAGCCCAGCTCCCAGATGCAGGGACAATCCTGCTTCCTCCACCAGGAGTAAAAATTCTTGATACTGATTCTCTGTCTCTGGAACTCTTCTTATACACACACACACACACACACACACACACACACACACACACACACACACACACACACACACATTGGCTTCCTGTCTCAGCCAACCCTTTCCTGTTATGTCAGCAACAGGAGACAGAGTTCACACCTTCTGGTTCTTTCACAGAAGTACTTAGCCCTTAGTTACTAAGGTCTATGTACCTGCTAAATTAATTATCATTACATATATAAACAATAAAGTATGAGTGCAAGAGATACAGAAAGTGTCAGCAAAGAGATAAATGTATGATTTGAGAAGGAGTTGGGCCAAGCATATAACAGTAAGGGATAAGTGATGGCCAGCCAGCAAGGGCCACAGTGTTAAGAGATCTAAAGGAAAGCCCCTGACTAGCATGTTGACTGGGCTCCAGAGTAGCACCAATGATAAGATCTGAATAGATTGTGACCTGTACCTGTGGAAGGGGTACTCACATCAATGAACACAAATCCATCAAAGTTTTATTGTATTAAGTACCCACTATGTACCAAGCACTGTGCTATAGCCCTGACATGAAGCAAAGTTAAGATAATGACCCAGATAAGTCTAGTGGAAACTGGTAGTGAAAAATAATCTAACACATACCCCTTCCCCCCCACCCAAAAAAACAAGCAATGAAACAAAACAGAAGGTATTTACCAGAGAGGGACAAACAAAATGCTATATCAAATCAAAGGAAACATTTCTGACAAGACATAAATTTGGAATATACAATTTACATGATCTGTAATGTCTTGATTTTAAAAGGTCTGTACTTCTGAAGTGATTATTTTTAAATAGCTGCATGGCAAAAGTCTATAGGTATCATTCTTTAAATATCCCTTTAAAGGAAACTCAACAAACCAGACTTTATAGGTCATTCATTTTAAAAGGTGGAAAGAGAATCGCCTTACATAACCTGAAGTCTTGAGCTTAAGGTGCTTTTCAAGCTGAATTTTATCTTATGTTAAAGATGGCACATATTGGTAAAATATGGTTTTCCAGTTCAGTTCTTTTTGATACATTGTAGATGTATCAAAGTACTAAAGAAGGAAAGGGACATAACTGGGTCACCTGTAAATGGGTTGTCTAAGCACTACACTAAACAGAGAACACACAGAAAACATTACAAGGTAGGAGAAATGCCAGTAGTCTTATGAAAAGATGAATAAAAGAAGCAGTGAAATGCTAGAAATAAGAAAATGACTGAAAGTGTTGAAAGGCTAAAAAGGAAAATTAATGTTTGATAGGTAGAGCATGGGCAGCTAGGTGGCTCAATGGATAGAATACTGAATCTGGAGTCCAGTAGAAGAAGACTCTTCTTTCTGAGTTCAAATCCAGCCTTAGGCACTTACTAGCTGTGTGACCCTAGTTAAGTCACTTAACCCTTTTTGCTTCTGTTTTTTCACCTATAAAATGAACTAAAGAAGGAAATGGCAAACCACTCTAATATGTTTGCCAAGAAAACCCCAAATTGGGTCATAGTCAGACATGACTGAAAGGCAGAATGTCAGGAATAACTTTGTATATATACTACAATCCACATCTCATGGAATTGGTCATGATTCATATCTTCTTCCTTGCCAAAAGTGTTCAATTCAATACATTGGGGAGAGTCTATAGTCTGATTTCATTTAGAATGTCAGTAAGAAAATAGCTTATTTTACATAAGTTTATTTCACAGTTATTTGTCTGAAATCCATTGATTTTGCGAAATGAATACTTCAGGGCAGCAGTTAAGAAAATAATTTGCAATCAGATAGCCATGGTGTCTGGAAATGTAATGAACATCACCGGAAAAAAATTATTTCACAAATGTTATGTTGCCCCACTACCTTTATAAATTAGTCCAGGGCAGGTCAAAAGCTTGCAAAGGTCTTCCATAGTAGTACCCGGTGACGTCATGGGACTGAGCACTGTTTTAGGTTGTCCCCAGTCTAAGGTGGAGGAAGATAAGGAGAACATATAAAGCACCGCAGTTCTCCAAGAAACATTCTTAGAATGCTGACTCATCCTTAGAAGAGAGAAAGGTCCTTAGAAAGAGAGAAATATTGCTCTACAATATTCAGTTCATCTACATAGAACATAAGAGGAAACTGTAATAAGAGAAAAGAAAATTTTAATTTATATTTTAACAAGTTCTTGCTGTATGATTTACCAAACACTAGGGTATAGGCTGCTGAAGAAAGCTGGCAAATCTCCACTCCAAAGACTTTGGAAAATAGGAAAAACCACCATCTGTCTTGGGTGACTTAGGTATTCACTTAACTCCCCAGATGATGCAATAGATTGAGCACTGAATTTGGAATCACAAAGACCTGAGTTACATCCAACCTCACTTATAAGCAAGTCATTGAACTTGTGTCTGCTTCAGCTTCCTCTTTTCTACAACAGAGATAATAACGCTTATTTCCCAGAGATGTCGTGAGATTCAAATGAGATAATATTTTGCAAACCTTAAGTCACTACACAAGTAAAAACTATTATTATTCTAAAAAGAGGAAATATTCAGCAAGGAGGATATCCAGCAAGTATGAAAAGTTGCGTTAGGAGTTGATAATGAACATCTTATTAATGAACATCTTATTAATAATGAACAATCCATATTAATGCCTGACTGAAGAGAGTTGTTCCACCTAAGTTAATATTATAGATACCTGAAGCTTATACTTTTAAGCATGAGAACGTATTTTAATATTGAGAACCTTAGATGAAAATAGGATTTAAATGCATTACATGTTCATTTTACTAAATAAAATATACTGAACTTAATTTAAACTTGTATTACTGGCTAATGATTATCGTTATGAATGCAAAATATTGTACTAGGCTATAAAATAGTGATTCCTTCAATGGTTATTGAAATATGTTGAAATGTTTGCCTGCTTTGCTAAATGGCCTTTTAAATCAGTCTACTGGTATTTATAAAGAGGCCACTGTGAGGAGGGGTGGAGTCAATATGGCATAGTATATGAACTCTCCCTACAAAACAACTTTAAAATAACTTCTCAAATTAAACTTTGGAAGGGAAGAGCCAAGAAAAGGTCAGAGTGATACAAGTTTCCAGCCTAAGACAACTTAGGTGGTCAGCATAAAAGGTCTGTGACATCAGGGTAGGGAATGATCAGGAGCACAGGCAGCAGTTGTACCAGAAGTGGACGTTGGAAGTGGTTGTGAAAGCAGCTGTAGCAGCAGCAGCAGCTTAAGGAACCCTGAGTCCAGAGTTGTTAAGGGAGTTAGACAACTGGTAAGAAAAAGATTATGGGACCCTTTTGCTGGTACTGGTTATAAATGGCAATGATAGGCAGCTCTATTAACCATACACAGTTACAGGGCAGAGAGGAATGTTTGGGGTCATTTACAAGGGAGCAGGGGCCTTAGTCTGAGTTTCAAGGCAAAGAAGAACATTAGCACTTGTGGTTATAGAAGAACAATGGCCTTTCCAGAGCTCAGGCCAGAAGACCTCATACTTTCAAAGATTATGCTATCTTGGAAGTACTGAAAACGTGTAGAGACCCCAGAACTAACTCTGAAAACAAGGGCATGAAAAAGCCTAAAGCTTAGAACAATGCCTCCTCTCCTCCAGGTAATAAGAACCCAACTTGAATATAAAGTTCAAAATAAAAAAATATGCTGGAAATATAGTAAGGAATAAAAAAAGAACTTGACTATAAAAATCTGTCACTTTGGTGGCTGGGGAAACCAAGACATCAACACAGAAGAAAATAATGGCATTTTTTTAAGTCACAAGAAAAGGCTCAAAGAAAAGTATTAATTGGACCAAGTCCAAGAAGAATTCCTGGAAGAGTTAAAGAAAGCCATGAGAGTATATAATGCCAATCATGGCACTACACCTGAGGACTGTTGCTGTAAATAATTTTAAGGGTCTAATCACATAGTATAATGAACTCTCTATTCAGAACTGAATATTGTTCAATAAAATAAAGCATAACATTCATAGCAACAACCTTAAACAAAGCATATTATTTAATTATATATCATTAATACTCAGTATGCCATATAGCACATAGCATATATCATTGCATTCAGCAGAGTTCCCCAAAATACTTGTTTACACAATAAGGAGGTCCCAGCCTAGGGTCTTCCCTAGGACTACACATCCTTAAAGGGTAGCAGAAAATACCACACAGAAAGAACCCTAGCTCACAGTAAGAACATCACACTACACAGCATATATCAACGCACCCCAAAATCAGGGAGTCTCTAGCACGACATATCCTTAAAAGGTAGCAGAAAATACAAATACTATCCACCCCAAGGTCACCGTAAGAACAATCTCCTTAATCAATAACAAGTGTTCAAGTAAAGTCCTCTTTCATCTTCACTTGCGGTTGACTTCCAAGTCTTCCTCTGTGAGCTGACTACTCCCAAATCTCATCTGGATTCACACATAGGCAGCTCTCTGTTCCTGTTCTATGTTTCAGTTCATGTGTACTACTCCACTCCAAGCTCTCCCTGCCTGACAGCAGGCTCCAGGAGCTCCTGTCCACAGGAGTTTCTGTCTCTGGGAAAATAAAGCTCAACAGGGCAATAACAATACTGACACACACCACTAGGAGCATCATCTCAATTCAACTCCAAAGTCCAGAGACTCTTATTAATAGCTCAGTTCACTTTAACAGCTAAGCCTCCTTCCCATGGGCAGGTTTGTGCCTTACAGTTCTATCCACCTTCAAATTTCAAAGAATCCTTCAGCAAACTTCTGCCATCAGCTCTCAGAGGTCTCCTCCCTCTGCCCGCTCAAGCTGCTTCTCCCTCTGAGCACTCTGTTGATCTCATCACTGACTCCCTAAATACCTGCTTTCTCAACACCAGCTCTCTTTATATACAGCTTTACTTAGCATCTGATTGGCTAGAACCCACATCTAAATATCTGATTGGTTAGAGCCCACTTACACATGTCTGATTAACTCAGCACAGAGGCATGTAAGCCTGAGGTTGGGAATAACACACATTGGAAAACAGAAAAAAAAAATCCCACTTTACTTGCCATTACAGAGTGGTAGAGGAAAATTTAATGAAAGTAATGCAAGAAAATAATGAAAAGAAAATTCACAGCTTGGTTAAAAAAAAAGAGGCATTAAAAATACTGAAGAAAATGGTAACTTAAAACAGAATTGGGCAAATGGTAAAAAAAAAAAAAGTCACTGAAGAAAAAAATTCCTAAAAAGCAAAAGAGGCCAAATAGAAAAAGGAGGTACAAAAATTTACTAATGAAAAGAACTCCTTGAAAAGCAGAATTAGTTAAGTAGAAAAGAAGGTATAAAATCTCACTGAAGAAAATAATTCCTTAAAAATTGGAATTGGTGAGGTGGAATATAATGACACTGAAACATCAAGAAAGAATAAAACAAAATTTAAAGAATGAAAAAATAGAATCATATGTGAAATATCTCATCAGGAAAAATTACCAACATGGAAAATAGATCAAAGACAGCTAAATTAAGAATACTGGACTACCTGAAAGCCACGATCAAATAAAAAGCTTAGATATCATATTTCAAAGAATTATCAAGGAAATTCCTTATATTTAAGATGCAAAGGGGGAAATAGGAATTGAAAGAATCTACTGACCCCTTCATAAAACGGATTCCAAAATTAAAATTCCCAGGAATATTATAGTCACATTCGAGGTCAGGGAGAAAATATTGCAAACAGAGAGAAAAAACAATTTAAATATTGTGGGGTCACAGAATCACACAAGATTTAACAGCTTCAATATTAAGAAAATTTGGAAAATGCTTTCTTGATACCAGATGAGGGCTTGGAATATGATGTTCTGAAAGAAAAGGAGCTAGGATCATAACCAAGAATAACCTACCCAGCAAAACTGAGAATAATCATTTAGAGGGGAAATATATATTTAAAGAAATAGAAGACTTTCAAACATTCCTGATGAAAAGACCAAAACTAAATAGAAAATTTGAATTCCAACACAAGACTCAAGAGAAGAATAAACAGGCAAACATGAAAGAATATAATTGCCAGGGATGAAATTAAGATAAACTGCTTATATTTTTATGGGAAGATGATACATAAAACTCCAAAGAACTTGATCATTAGTAGCGCAGTTAAAAAGAGTCTACATAGACAAAGGGCACAGGTGTAAGACAAATGCTGGGATGATCTAGTTTTTTAAAAAATGAAGAGTCATGCGCTGAAAGAAAGGGAAAAGGAGACATAGAATGGGGAAATTTTTTCTCATATGAGAGGGGAACACAAGGAAGAACTTTTATAGCATGGGAGGAGGAGATTGGCAAGGAATGCTTGAACCTCAGTCTCATCAGAATGGGTTCAAAGAGGGAGGTGGCTAGGTGGTACAATGAACAGAACATCAGCCCTGGAGTCAAGAGGACCTGAGTTCAAATCTGGCCTCAGACACTTTGAAACTTACTAGCCATGTGACCTTGGGCAAGTCACTTAAACCCAATTGCCCTAACTTCCCCTCTCCAAAAAGCAAAAAAAAAAAAATAATAATAATAACTGATTCAAAGAGGGAAGAATACATACACACACACACACACACACACACACACAAACTTTCAGTTGGATATGGAAATCTGTCTCACCCAATTGGGAAATAGGAAGGGAAGGAGATAAAGAACATAAGGGTGGGGGCAGGGTCAAGAGGGCGGCATAGAAGCAGCAAAGCACCACAGCTCCCACACAAACACGCTACAAACTCATAAAATGGTACTCTAAACAGATTTTCAAGCTCCAAAACTCTCCAAAAGACAGAAAACACATCTGTTGCTACAGGCAGCTCAGCAGGTGGGGCCCTTCACAGCAGTCTGGGAGCCGCAGCCACCCAGCCCAAAAACCCAGCCGAGTCAGGCCCTGGGACAGTCGGGCGGAGTCCATAGGAGAGCAGATCCGCTGCACTGGAGGCACAGCTACCATATTTATCAGGCCAGAAGTAAAAAAGGCTAAGAGAAAGGTCAGTGGATTTTGCTAAATTTGGGGGAAAAGAGTGGGTCTGGCCAAACTGCTCCCAGGGCAACGAAACAGTGGGAGGTGGCTGTGGCAACAGAAACGGCTGAGAGCAGCAGCATCCACTGGGCTGCTTCAGAGCCCTCGGCCTGCAAATAGCAGGGAGGCTGAGATAATTGATCAGGGCCAAGGGCTCTTGTGTTGAGCAGCCTGGATCTGGATCGTGGTCTTGAGTAGTGGTCCTGGGGTGCGCTTTCAGTGAGGCTGGGGGGGGTGGTGTTCTGCAACATCCCACTAATAGCTCCGGCAGCTGTGAAGGCCCCAGCGATTTGGGACACAGCTTTCCCCCTCCAGGAAGCAGAGTTCCACAGAGCTAAAAAAAACCAAGCAATTAGATTGGCCAACATGAGGAAAAGGAAGCAAGGCAAGAACAGCAGTAAAACTCTAGAATCCTTTTCTGTGGACAAAAAAGACCAAAGCATGGAGCGGGAGGAAGACAACTCAGTCAGAACTCTCTCACCAAACGCTTTCAAGACACTGGAAGAATGCCTACTAGCTATGGATCAACTTAAAAAGGACTTTGAAAACCAAATAAGAGAAGTGGAGGAAAAATTGGAAAGAGAAATGAGAATGATGCAAGAAAGTCATGAAAAGAGAGTCAACAACCTGACTGAAGAAAAAAATACCTTAAAGAGCAAATTAACTCAGATGGCAAAGGAGGCCCAGAAAGCCAATGAGGAGAAGAAGGCCTTAAAAAGTCGAATTTGTCAGATGGAGAAAGAGTCTCAAAAGCATTCTGAAGAGAATAATTCCTTCAGAATTAGAGTGGAGCAAGTGGAAGCTAATGACTT
>JAQQSW010010337.1:0-13012 GCA_028646575.1 Pseudocheirus occidentalis | reverse complement strand
GATGTTCGGATCTTCTTCTTTTTGTGGCTATGGACACCCTTCAACACCGCCTTCTTGGCCTTCAAGGCTTTGGATTTGGCTTCTGTCTTGGGGGGGACAACGGCTTCCTTTTTTGCCTTCGGCGCCATCTTGGGGGAAAGGCGGCCCCCCCATATTTGGTCCAGCAATCAGCACACAGTAAGTGTCCCAGGTACTATCTTCTGAATCTTCTTCCTTATAGTCAATCATAACGTCATTAGGAATAAAGTCATAGCCAAAATAATTATTTGTAATGCATAGATATCAAGGTTCTTTTAGCTTTAAGAAGGGTGGAGTATCCTCATCTGGTACTAGGATTACTGGATGACACATATGACCATCACTACCTCAACTATAATTAGCCAAGCATCATAAGAAATAAAACACAGCAATGCACTCCACAGCAGTCTGCCAGTCCCTGCAATTTTTATCAAAATTAAAGAAAAGCCTTCTCATACAGTCCTTTAGTATTCATCAGATCAGCAAGCTTTTTCTCAATGTCCTTCATCCAGTACTGTTTATGACCCTTCTTGATGGACTTTTAGTTCATATTCCTTCAGCAAATCATGCAATGTGAAACTTTCTGGAATTTACAAATGGTAGCAATTTTTGCCAACACCCAAAAAGACTATGGACCTGAAGTCAATCTATTTGTATTGTTTCTCTAAATAGTCTAAAAGGCTCTGCTCATTGTCCTTGATGTCAACCAATGCTTGGTCATAATGATACTCCAATCCCCTTTTGGGAGTAATTATACTCTAGTATTTTGAGCTTTTTCACAGTTAAAGACTGTATCCCATCAGTTCAATTCCATGGTCACTTGAGGGAAATGACCCCCTGAATTTTGGGTCCAGAGTGTAATTACTTAAGAATTTTAGACTTGAAATTATCTACCACTTCTTCCATACTCCCAATAATTTCACCCCTTAATTTGAATCCTTCTGAGAAAAAATAAAAAATTTTTTTTCTGTAAGAGGTTTCTCCATATTTTATAGCTTTACTGTCTGGGTGCTTCTGACTTTTCAGTGGAGAGCCAATGCTATGAATCTTGTTCAACAGCCTCTCAAGGTCTGGAAGTTTCTTCAGAAGGTAAACTTCTTCACTAATTTTGTCGGGTGCAGCCATGAGACCTTCCATTGTATCTAAACAGGCATTGACTGGGTTACAAAGTAGAGCACAGGGTCAGTGTATGAGGAACCACTTCCCAAAGGGAGCACAGCAAGTATCAATCCTTTCTAAGCGTTCCTTCAGTTGCAATTTTTTTACAATTAAAAAATTTGGTAAAGAAATGTTAGTGCTCCTGATGGAATTAAAGAAAATAATATGTCACTGATTTAAGTAGCACTGTCAGGGCAAGTAAAATAACTTATGCAAAGCACTTTGTAAAACTTAACGTACCATAGAAATGCTAGCTAGTGCTATTGTTATTGCTATTATTACTGCCATTCAATGCATTATGGCTGCCTGGGCTTTGTGAAGTAAAATACTGAAACGATGTTCAGATTACAAATTACAAATCTGTACTTACAAATCAGCTGCATGTTGTGAATGAGAGATGGATATACAACTTAGGACAGACTAAAGAGGAAACTAAAGGAAGAAAATGTATCTTTGTATTTTGATTTAAATTCCAAAAATTGCTTTTTGGTTGTCTATATTGCTTCACAGAAGAAGGTTATGTTCTGTCCCTTCTACAGAACTATCTAGCAGGTGAGACTACCACAAAGAAAAAGACTTTCTATAGAACAAAAATACAATTCACAGAAATAAGTATTCTCATGGATTAACATGCTTGTTGAATGAATAAGCAAGTAAATGAATGAATGATTCTCCCTTCTCCACCCCCCTCATATAGTACAGAATAAAAACTCTATAATAAGAATGTAATGAAAATGAGATATAGTTTCCTGGCTTTGTCCGTCCCTGCCTTTGATTAGTAAGTCCTATGTTAACCTCTATATTGGAAGAATTGTGTAAATACACAATTCAGTGGGTTTCTTTACTCACTTAAGGCTATGTGTCCTATGTTAGTTGCTCACAAATAGTGGTTTAAAAGTATATTAAAAGTCCACATATTTATTTCAACTGTATTTGCTGATGAAAATGACCACAAAGAAGCCATTTTAATGATTCAGGATATCAAGAATATAATTGTGCTCTTTTAAAAAAATTATTTTATTTTTATTATATATTTTTTGTTACATTTAGAGTTTCAAGTTCTCTCCCTGCCTCCCTCCCAAGCCCACAGAGAAGACTTCTGAGGATAGACAGGGTAAAAAGAGAAAGAGAAGAAGAAACAAAGGAGAAGAAATAGGATGAAGAGAAATATACAACTAGAAAGCACTACTTTGAATGTAAACCAGATGAATTCATCTATAAAACAGAAATGGATAGCAAAACGGATGAAAAAACAGAACCTGATAATATGTTGACAAGAAACACATTTAAAGGGGCAGCTAGGTAAGCTATCCATTTCTGTTTTATAGGCAGATATGCAAGGAGAGTATAATCTTGTTGGGTGGATTTTCTCATTGGTTTCATGAATATCTAAAGAAAGTACTGAGTTAATTGTCAAGTCTTGATTGTAACACCCTGTTTGTTTGTGCCTCTGGACATGGTCTTAGGATAAAGAGCTTAAGGAGTGATTGGCTTTGGGCTGGGGTAGAGAAAGATCTAGAGGAAGGGTGGTTCCTTGCATTCTGCTAAGGGTATATAAACCTTGTATCTTCCATGTATCTTTGGCTCAGTATGAAATGGTTCTGCAATAAACAGACTATGGAATAAAAAATAAAATGAAATAAATATAAAAAAATAAAAAATAAAAATAAAAATGAAAGACACACATAGAGTAAAAATAAAAGGCTAGAGGAGAATTTATTAGGCTTCAGTTGATGTAAAAAAATGAGAGACATACTTAGGAAAAATAAAGAGCTAGAATTGAATTTATTAGGATTCTATAGATGTAAAAAAAAGAAGCAAAGGTAGTAATCATGATCTCAGACAAAGTTAAAATTAAAATAGATTTAATTAAAGAGATAAACCAGGGAAAATATATTATGTTAAAAGGTACCATAGACAAAGAGGTCGTATCAATCCTAAACATATATGCACCAAATGCTATAGGATCAAAAGGTATAAAGTAGCAGGCAAATTAATTACAAGTGGAAATAGATAGCAAAATTATAATAGTAGAAGACTTCAACTTTCCCCTCTTAGAACTAGATAAATCTAATAAAAAATGAAGTAGAAAGAAGCCAAGGAGATAAACAGAATCTTAAAATAAGCTAGATATTAATATTGAGCTCAGCTGGAGAGCACTGAATGGGAAACGAAGGAATATACCTTTTGCTGATCAGTACATGGCATCTTAAAAAACTGACCATATATTAAGGCACAAAAACCATATGATCATAGCAAAGTTGTAAAACAGTGAAATTATTTTTAATACTACAAAATATGTCAAAAACGCAAACTAACATTACATATAATTATGGGAAAATTAGGTACTTCCTTTCCCCCCAAAATATCCCCCAAACCACATAATGATGCCTTTGGATTGACATAGTTTTAGAAATGTTAGCAATAGCAATACGGCATGAAAAAGAAACCAAAAGCATAAACACAGACAAAGATAAGATAAAAGTATTCTATTTGCTGATGACATGATGATTTATTTAAGAACATTCTAGGGAATTAGCGGAAAAACCTCATATTAATAACTGAAAAAGTCAAAAACTTCAGTAAGGTGGCAAGATACAAAATGAAGTCCACAAAAACAATGGCATTTCTAGCTAACAGTAATAAAATCCATGAGGGAAAAATAGAAAAGGAAATACTAATAAAAATGATGACAAAATATGTAAATGTATGAGAATTTCAATGTACGGAAGCAATTCAAAACTTTCACAGATACAATTACAAAATGTTCCTTAAAGAAATAAAAAGTAACTTTAAAAACTTGAAGTCTGCTCAGTGCTAAGAGCTACACAAATCAAATGACTATGAAGGTACTTTGCTGTATCAGTCAAAAAACATTTATTAAGTACTTAGTATATGCAAGATAGGAATGAGGGGGTGACAGTATGCTAATAACTGAAGAATTAATCTTGGTAAAGTATCAGTGATTGGAGAAAGGTCTGTTGAAGGAAGCATGTGATTGGATCATTCAAGGTCCTCCCCTTAAGGTACAATCTCAAACCTGGAAGTGATGTATTCTGTGATGAACTGGGAAACTAACTACATAGAAGAAAATAGGTAGAAGTATGGAAATTGGGTCAGGAGGCAGAAGTACTTAGTATTTATCAAAGAAGGTTCTTGTTCCACATTAGGTATGGAGGGCAGGGTCAACAGAGTAGGTGATCCGAAGGTGACAGTCTGATCTCAGTGTAGTTAAAAATGCTAACAAATTCATTTAGAGGAACAAAAGGTCTAGAATATTAATAACAATATGTAATGAAAAAATAGCACTGAAGGTAGAAACATTTCCAGACTTCAAACTATATTACAAACTAGTATTCATCAAAACTCTTTAGTGTTGGTTTAAAAAAATAGAAAAGTAGGTAAATGCAAGAGACTAAACAAAGAAGAAAAAGAACGAAATGAATTAAATATTGTTTAAGTAATTACATCCAATAAACTTCAAAACATGAATTATCTAGGATGAAACTATTTGTTTGGCAAGAACTGATGGGAAAACTTGAAAGCAGTCTAGCAGAAAATATATCTTAAATAATATAGTATAATAACTGAATATTAATGATCATACAAAAAATTAGAATAATCATGGGGTTTGGGAAATGGAACTGACAAGAGTCCTAAATGTGTAAATGTATCATTCAGTTGACATGGGGTGAAACTACTCTGACTTCATTAGAGATATGAGATTTACAATTACAAAAAAGAAAAGTAGATCATATACATTTCATAAAAATTGGTAGGAGATGTATTCTTTAACCAAATAATGGATAGAAGTAATTACAAAAGACAAAATCTGTTTGATTATATGAAACTGAAAAGCTTTTGCCCAAACCATTGAGACAAAATGTCTAATAATTGGGGAATGGCTAAACAAGTAGTCTTACATGAATGTAATGGAATATTACGGGGGTAAAAGAATGAATATGAAAAATACAGAGAAACAGAAAAAGATTTCTATGAACTGATGCAAAGCTGAGCAAATGCAATGATAAATAGAAATGGAAAAAGTAATTTTATGAAAGCAAATGAAGAGAAATTGTAATTACCCAGATTAGTACCCCTAAAAAAAAAGATATGAGAAAATATTGCCCCCCCCCGATTTCCTTGCAAAGGTGGAGAAAAACAGAATTGGTGTATTGCAGATAATGTCAGTCTTTTTTTATGTTAGTTGGTCTTGATGAATTGCTTTCTTTTCTCTTTTTTTATACTTTGTTATAACATAGATCTCAGGGAGAAAAAGGCAGAAGGGATACATTGGGAAGTGTAGGTGATTAAAAAAACATATCTAAAATACTTGGTTTTTTTAAAACTGATAGCATTTATTGATAAGTAACATATCTAGGAAAAATGTTTGATGTTTTATAGGAGAGAAAATTAAAATCATTTTTTCTTTTCTTGACATTTGGAATGGCACTGAACTTGACTTGTCCCATCACTCAAAAAATTTTACTGGCACCATCTTTGAAGGATGTAAATATAGCAGTTTTTCAGGTATGAGAAAGGGCCTCATGGGAAACTGTATTCAACAGAGCTGTTTCTGCAGCAGACTTTCATAAAAATACTGTTTATTTTATTTCTTGGGTAGATTCTAAAACTTTAGCATCCATTCAACCATGGCAAATACAACTTAAATCTGCCAAGAAATAAAATCAGTTATCTTAAATGTCCTGCCCTCTTGTCCCATAACAAACTATTTAATACCATGATTAGAATCCTAATTCCATTTTCTAGGTTGGTGGTATTCATTAAAAATCTTATGTACAAGGAAAGCTCAATGAAATGAAAATATAAATAGAACAATAAAACTGACAAAAAGTAAAGCAAAAATTTGCTTGACTAGAAAAACCACAGTATATAAATATGAAATTATAATAATGGAAACTATTTTAATGAAATGAGATAAGAGAATATGATAATTAGTGGACAAAGTGGGGAACAGCTTCTGACTAAAACTACTAGCGTGATTTTAAAATCACTAGTGCCAATTTAGGAAGGAGCTAGGTAGCTCAGTGGATAGAGGACTAAGTCTAGAGTCAGGAAGATCTTGGTTCAAATTGAGCCTCAAGCATTAATTATCTCTGTGTCTCTGGGCAATTCACTTAACTGGAGAAGAAAATGGCAAACCATCCCAGTATTTTTGCCAAGAAGACCCCATGGACAACATGGTCCATGTGGTCATGAAGAGTAGGACGAGACTGAACAACAACATCAAGTTCCATTTTAATAGACAACAAGTTTCCCAAGGACAAAGATGGTATCTTATCTAAACTGCATCTCTTATTCTAATACAACCAAAGTGTTATGCACATAGTACACACTAAATGAAAATGTGTAAAATAATGATAATTCCAGAGTTTAAATATCATAGATTCTGAGGAATTCAATTCAACAAATACTTATTAATAATCTACTAAAGGTGGTATGTGAATGAGTAGGTGGCACAGTGCATATACCAGACCAGAAAGTCAGGAAGACTCATCTTCCTAAATTCAAATCTGGTCTCAGACACTTACTAGCTATGTGACTCTGGCCAAGTCACTTAACCGTATTAGCCTCAGTTCCTAATCTAGAAAATAAGTTGGAGATGGACATGGCAAACCACAATAATTTGCCAAGAAAAGATCAAAAAGGGTCACAAAGAGTCAGACATGACTGAAATGACTGAAAAACAACAAAAACAGCAACAATAAAGGTGCTATGTGCTGGGAATACAAGAAAAAAAAGAAGTCCTTGACATCAAGAAACAATGAAAATGGAAACCAAGCTAAACAGAATAATAAATGAAAGCTTTTCCTAAAACAAAAATCCATGGTATTTTTTACACTAATATTGTTCCAATGATGCTCTATCCCCTCTGACTAATCATAGAATAACGTCATTTCCATAAAATCACAATTGTGAGTCACTCTAAGGACAATGGAAAGGCATGGGGGGATATACCTTGGCTACAGCATATTACCATTGTCAAACTGCATGCAGGAAATGGTATAAAAGACATTAGAGATATATGACCATAAAATGAGGTAGGCTGGTCATGTAGCTAAGAATAAAGGATGAGATATGAATAGTCTGTGTGCTGACTAAATTGCAAACATTTTTGGAAATAAGTTTTTATTGAGTTGTCTTAAAATATCATAATTATTCCAAGGATTCTTGACCCTCCCTGATAAGAGACCCATTCCATGTAATAAATAGTATTTTTTTAAAGGGAAAAAAACCACAGTAGACCTGATCAATACACTGAAAAAAACTAAAAAAAAATGTATAATGCATAACACCTTTGGACCTTCCACTTCCACAGAAGGGCAGGTTAGGGGTATCTTCTCATATCTCTTCATTCTAGTTTTCCTTGATCTGAATAATTTTGTTACATTGACTTTTGGATTTTTGATGTGTGGTTCTTCTTTCCAATTTACATCATTGTAGTTATTGTGTTTGTTTTTCTTGGCTCTGTTTTCTTTACTCTTTATCACTCATATAGATCTTTCTATGCTTCTTGGTATTCATCATATATATCATTTTCTTAAAGCATAGTATTCCATTACATTCGTGTATCATAAGTTGCTCAGCCACTCCACAATCACTGAGTATCTACTTTGTTTCTAATTCTTTGATATTACAAAAAGTGCTTCCACAAATATTATGAATATTTTCTTCATACTAAAAGCTTTTTTGGAAGATTATTACAGATAAATACAACTGTAGTAATATGGTCTCCAGTTCAAAGGGCATAGATATTTTAATCACTTTATTTGCATAATGCACATTTGCTTTCCATAATGGTTTTACCACCTCAAAATTCTACAGCAAAGTATTAGGCATGTCTATAATTTCACAACTCCTCGAACACTAAGTGTTGTCATTTTTGACCATCTTTGCCAATTTGTAGGCTATGAGAAGCATTTTTTCTTATACTTGTAAATACTTTGCAATTATTCTTTTGAACATATCCTTTGACCACTTATCTACTAGGAATAGCTGTAGAAAGTGTGTGTGTGTGTGTGTTGTGCATGTATATTGTTTATCTATTTTGGATAACAAATTCTTAGCTGAGAAATTTGATAGAAAGCTATTTTCCCCATCTGACCACTTCCCTTCTTATTCTAGGTACATTAATTTTGTCTGTGAAGAATCTTTTTGGTTTCATATAATCAAAGTTACCTTATATACTTGCCTCTCTCCTTTGCTTAAAAATACATGCCCAATCCATATTTGTGAAAGTTAAAAGATCTGTTTCTCTTCTAATTTTATACTGATTTTTAATATTAATGTCATATAACTATTTTAAGAGAATTGTGGAATATTGTTTAAGGTGTTAGACGAAACCTAATTTGTGCCAGACTGCTTTCCAGTATTCATAGCCATTTCTATCCAAAAAGGAATTTTTTCCAAGGTGATTTATATTTTCCACTTTGCAAACACTGACTTATTAAGCTCCATTGTTTTCCTTTCCTAGTCAATTATATTGATCTATATCTCTATATTTTAACCAAAACCATATCACTTAATG
Source organism: Pseudocheirus occidentalis (assembly GCA_028646575.1). Lineage (NCBI taxonomy): Eukaryota > Metazoa > Chordata > Mammalia > Diprotodontia > Pseudocheiridae > Pseudocheirus > Pseudocheirus occidentalis. Next base: position 4,287 of record JAQQSW010010337.1, on the reverse strand, counting down.
ATTGTTGCTTTATAATAATAGTTTAAGGTCTTTAAGTGCCATTTCCCTTTCACCTCTATTTCTTTTCATCATTTCTCTTGATATTCTAGATCTTTTGTTTTTCCAAATGTATTCTGTTATTATTTTATAGAGTTGTGTAAAGTATCCCTTTGGTAATCTAATATAGCACTAAACATGTAAGTATATTAGTACTGTCATTTTTAGCATACTGGCACGGCCTGCCACTGAATAGCACTCCTGCTATTTAAGTTGTTGTTTATTCCTTTAAGAAGATTTTGTAATTGAATCTATACAAGTTCTTATGTGTTTTGGTAGATTGATTCTCAGATATTTGATGCATTTGTAGTTATTTGGAATATTTTCATTTCTATTTTTGTTTCTTGGGTTTTGTTATTATACCAAAATGCTGTTATTTTGTTAAAGATATATTTTGTAGCCTGTAAAATTGCTGAAGCTATTAATTGTATTTATTATTATCTTTGCTTATTCCCTAGGAATTTCTAAGTACATCATCATACCATGCACATATAGAGATAATTTTATCTCTTCTTAATCTGTCTTTTCTTTTTCTTGTCTTATTGTTGTTTCTAGCATTTCCAGAATGATGTAAAATAATAGTGGTGAGAGGGAACATCCTTGATTTACTTCCATATTTACAGAGAAATATTCTACTATATCTATTACACATGATGCTTGCATTTAGTTTTAGATAAGATGTTTTTACTGATATTTTCAAAGGGGCCCCTCTACGCCTAGAGTTTATAGGGATTTTAGCATTAAAAAGTCCTATACTTTGTTAAAGAACATCTACTGAGATGATCACATGGTTGTAATGAATGCTTCTTGGATAAATCACTGTAGTCTAATAATATTTTGTTTTAAAATTTTTGAGTGAATGTTCATTAATGATATTGGCCTATAGTTTTCCTTCTGTATTATTTAATCCTTCTCTGGATTAGGCATTAGTACTACATTGTCTCCCAAAAGGATTCTTGTAGGGTGCTTTCTTTCTCAAATTTTGAGAACAATTTATAAAGAATTGATGCTAATTTTTTTTTAAATTGTGATACTTGGATAAGTGAAGAATACATCACCAAACAATATATTGAGAGAGCATTTCAAGATGTAATTCTGATTGTGTTAAATTATAAAGGTCTTCTACAAACAAAACCAAAGCAACCAAAATTCGAAGGAAAGCAGAAAACTGGTGAAATTTTTACAGAAAGTATCTCTGAGAAAGGCCTCATTTCTCAAATATACAGAGAATTGAGTCAAATTTATAAGACTCTAAGTCATTATCCAATAATAAGCAATCAAAGGATGTTAACAGGCAGTTTTCAGACAAAGAAATCAAAGGTAACTATAGTTATATGAAAAAATGCTCTAAATCACTACAGATTAGAGAAAGGCAAATTTAAAAACTCTGAAGTGCCACCTCACATTTATCAGTGGCTAATATGACTGAAAAGGAAAATAATAAATGTTGGAGGGGATATGAGAAGACTGGAACACTAATGCATTGTTGGTAGAGTTGTGAACTAATCTAACCATTCTGAAGAACAATTTGGAACTATGCTCAAAGGGCTACAAAACTGTACACATCCTTTGATCCAATGATACTACTACTAGGTCTGTATCCCAAAGAGATTTCTTTTAATAGGAAAAAGGACTATTTGTAAAAAAAAATACAGAAACTATTTTTGTGTTGACTAAGAATTGGAAATTGAGGTAATACCCATCAACCAGGAATGGCTGAACAAGATGTTGGTATATGACTGTGATGGAACATCATTGCACTATAAGAAATCACAAACAGGATGCTTTCAGAAGAACCTGGAAAGATTTACATGAACTGATGTACAATGAAGTGAGTAGAACTAGGAGAGCATTGTACACAGTAACATTAATATTGTAATGAACAACAGTGAATGGCTTAGCTATTCTCAGCAGACAATGATCCAAGACAATCAAAAAAAGACTCATATTGAAAAAGGATACTCACCTTCAGAGAAAGAACTGATGAAGTTTTAATACAGGCTGGAGAATACTATTTTTCACTTTCTTTTGTTCAAGTTTTCTTCTAAAAATATCTAATATGGAAATATCTTTAACATGATCACATATGTATAACCTTTATCAGATTGCTTACTATCTCAGGGAAAAGGGAAAAGAAGGAAGGATGGATAGAATTTGGAATTCAAAACTTAAAAAAAGAATGCTAAAACTATGTTTACATGTAATTGGGGGGGAGATAAAAATATTATTTTTAAAAGTATGATACAACTTTTTATGAATTCATCAAGGGCAGGTGTTTTTTTTCATGGTAGTTGCTTTACAGCTAGATCTTATTACTGTTATTTGTTTTTTGTTTTCAAAGAGGACCGATGGCTTCACTAGGCAAAGTTCTGACTTGCATGTGAATTAGATTTAAGTGAGGTAAAGCAGAACAAAGTCATCAGCCTCACTCTCTCTTCCAGAGTCAATGAAATGTAATAGCAAGACAAAAATCAGGATGACTGGTGATGGCCCAGGATACAACAGATGACCTTAGCATCTTCAGTGTCTGGCCAAGCTCTAAGTACTCTAAAACTCCTACTTCACCTGCCTTCATAGTCACTGGAAAAAATTGTTCTCATTTGCCCATTCCACAGGAAGGAGTCTTTACATGCTTGGGGTATACATTTCCCTTAACTCACTGATGGATTTGAGGCCTATGAATTACCCTCAACCTGATTTAGCCTGTATATTGAGTATAAGGGGGCTGTACATGCTATACCTCTCACCACAGGTGAGATTTGGGTGACCAGTTGGATACCTAAGGAGGAGGAGAAGCACTGAAAAGGGCTCAATAAGCCCTCACCCCAGCAGTGCTTGTCCTCCCTTACATTCCATACACTACACAGCAATGGCATACACAACATAGAGCCCAAGGGCCACTTGCAGCCTGCCAAAGGATTTTGAGTAGCCAGGGTAAAATGTAGGCTTGGCAACAAGAACTCCCCTGTTGGTAAAGTTGCTAACAGCAACCAATTATCATCAGTCTGTCTCTAGTCTAACCTGTCTGTATCCTGAAGAAGTTTAAAAGTCATATAGGTCTGGTTAAAAATCTGGCCTTTTGACAGTTTAGGTATTTTATATTTTTGGAAGTATTCCTCTTTTTCTTTTGTGTTCTCAGTTTTGTTAGCATATAACTGTGCAAAACATGTTCTAATTATTCTTTTCATTTCTTCTAGTTTTGTGGTTATTTCATTATTTTTTCTGCCAACATTTTAATCAGATAAGATAAAACTTTAAAAAATTTTATTAAAATTTTCAAAGAACCAGCTTTGAATTTTATTTACCATTTCTAAGGCCTCTTCTATTTCCAATTCATATATTTCCCCTTATTTTTATTATTTCCTCTTTTGTGCTTATTTTAGGTTTATTCATTCACTTTTAATTTTTAATTGCATATTAAGTTCATTTATTATCTTTTTATATTTTATATATTTATATAGATATGATCTTCTGTATCTGCTTTAGTTGCATCTCAAATATTTTGGTGTATTGTTTCATCACTGTTATTATCTTTCACATGACTATTGTTTCTTTTTTTATTGACTTGTTTACTTTTAGTTTACAAGATTCAGTTACAGAATCACTTGAGTTTCAGATTTTTTCACCTTCCTTCTCCACTCTCCCCCATGGTGGCGTACAATCATGTATGGGATCTGGAAACACTTTTACACTGTACAACAGTCTGGTTGTATAGAAGTGTTGTAAACAATGGAACAAATAATAGGGAAAAAAAAGAAACAAAAGAAACAAAACCAAACATGGAAAAGAACAATGGCATGTGTTGCTTCAATCTCCATTTAAACTCCAGTCTTTCTAGATCTTTCTCTGAATGTAGGTATCTCCTTCCATTCTGAGACTTGTAGAGTTGTCTTTTAACTGTGTGTTGCTAAGAAGAGTCCAGTTTATCAAGGTTGGTCGTCACACATATGATGTATCTGTGACTCTGTACAAAATTTTCCTGGTTCTGCTCTTCTTACTTAGCATTAATTTGTATAAGCCTCTCTAGGTAAATATGAAGTCCATCTCCTTCCCATTTCTTATAGCACAATAGTATTCCACTACATTCATATACCATAATTTGTTCAGCCATTCCCCAAATGATGAGCATCCCCTAAGTTTCCAGGTTTTTTGCCACCAAAAAGAGAGCTGCAATAAATATTTTTTGTACATATGGGTCCTTTTCCCACTTCTATGATCTCTTTGGGATACAACCCCAAAAGTGGTATTACT
>JAQQSW010010336.1:0-13012 GCA_028646575.1 Pseudocheirus occidentalis | reverse complement strand
TAGTCTTCTTCCAAGTCAACAGGGGAGTTCATACCTTCTCAACAATGGACAGAGTTCACCCCTTCTATACTTAGCCCTAAGTTACTAGGTGCTACTTAGCCCTGAGTTACTAAGTGCTAAGTATCTGATAAACTGATTACTATTACACCTTCTCATTCCCTCATCACCAATGGTCTTAGTGCTTATATAGATGTTACTCAAAAAAAATGTTCTATCAATAAGAATGGAAGCATATGGATCAGTAGTTGTTTATATTCTCTTGGTCACCTTTTTCAAAATAACAATAAAGTCCAAGAACTTTTCTAGGATCTTCCACTTCTTAAGTGCAGGGCTCTTCCCACGTAACACCATATTGCCTTCATTTTAAGCAAAAAAATGTACCCAAGTCAATCAAGAATGCTGTTTGAGTACCCAGGTTTGGACACAGCTTTCTTGCTGAGGGCCCATCAGGAGTAGATCTCTTGAGTTAGAAAGACTCTGGCTCCCCTGGCCAGTACCCCTTTTAATTCAATTCAGTTTTAAATTTAATTAATCATTTTATTAAGTGCTCATAGTGGGTTCTCTGCTAAGCAAACACTAGCAGGAGACTGGCTAGCTTGGTGTGGCACTGCAGTGGAGAGGTTTGATTTGGGAGTTTCCAAATAAATCTGATAAGCTTTCAAGGTAGGGAGCCTTGGTTTGGAACCTTGATTCTATCCTTTTTTGGAGGGTATGGACATGTCCAAGGATGTGTGTGCATGTGACAGACAGATGAGAGAAAATGAAAGAAAGAGCCAGAAAGAAAAAAGAGAGAAAGGGACACAAAGAGAGGAAGGAGAAAGGGAGAGAAAGAGAAAAAGGAGGAAGATGGGGAGAGAGAGAGAAAGAGAGAGAGAGAGAGAGAGAGACTGGAACCTTCTGAGTCAAGGGGTATATATAAGAATTAGCATGATAATGTTCCTTGATCTCTGTGGCTAGCAATTCTAAAGATGATGAGAGATGATTTCCATTCCATACCCAGAAAATTCTCTCTCCTGATATGAGCTGAGATCTCTCTCCCAGCCAGAGAGTTGATTACTTTTTTAAAATTGTTTTTGTTTGCATGCATGTATGTATGTACGTATATATGTGTTTAAATTTTTTATTTTAATTTCATTTGATGGTTATTGATTTTTAATGTAATTTTAATTTTTTATATTTTAATTTTTCTTATTTGTGCTGAGTAAATGGGTTTAATCATTAGTAATGATTACAAACATTAGTAATGATTACAAACAATCATTTGTAATGGTCTTTGGTGTAACCAGCATTTTGTGGGAAGAAACCAAGTTGATGAGTATAAGATAGGGGTGGTGAACCCGCAGCCTGGAGGCCCTCTAGGTCCTCAACTGTGGCCCTTTGACTAAAACCAAATTTCATAAAACAAATCTCTGTAATAAAAGGGGATTCCCCACATCTTGTACTATAAGTTAAAGACTTCCTACATCCCTCCACCCTGCAAGAATGACAAGAAAAGCAGCTTTTGTCCTGAATCTATCCTCCCTCTAGATCATAAATATTTAATTGGTGGCACATTGATATCATTCTAGTTGTAAAGCTATCTAGGAGACTGGAGGAGAGATTTCTCAGCCTTGTTGGTCCTGAATTTTCCCTGTACCTGCCTCCCAGCTATCTGGTTGTCAGTGTGAACATGGTCTTCCCATTTTTCACAAACATAGACCAGACCCTAAGTCAGATCTATCTATACCACTTGTGAACTGTTTCTATATATAAATATATTTATATGTTATATATATAGATGATAGATAATAGCATAGTATTAGTATATGTAATGAAAATTACATTTATATATTATAAATATATAATTTAAAGTTATTTCTATGGGGAAGCAGTTCACAGGTGGCATGGATAGATATGATTATATTATCTAAATAAGTAGATATTTAGATAGTATATGTTTACATGTATATGTATATGGACATTTATACCAGCCAGTATGTATGTATATGTACCCAAGGATGTACCCAGGTGGCTCTGGAGGAGAAAGTGAGGCTGGTGACCTTGTACAGCCCTCCCTCACCCAAATCAAAGTCAACTGCAAGTCATGTCATTATCTCCCTGACACCATATCCTTTCTTAGAACAAAGGACAAACACAGTATATTTGTTTATGTGTATATATGTGTATGTGTGCCCAGAGAGCCAATTGTTAAATTTTCAACAGGTTCCAACTCTATTTTTCAGAGAGTCAGTTGTTAAACATTTATCAGCACACCCCTGTACCTTGTAAATACATACAAGAAAAGGAATTCTTGCTATAGCATACACAACAAGTGGTCATTCAATCTCTATTCAATTATCTGCAAGGAGGGGAATCCTAAACCCTCTCAAGACACCTCATAACCCATTAGAAGACTTAAGTGAACTGACAAAAAATGAAATAAATAGCACCGTAGAAACATCACACACGAGGACTATAACATCATGTAAATGGATATAACAAGTACAGAAATGCACTGGAGCACTATAATTATAATTACTGAGCTTGACTCCAGAGATGACAAAATGCGTCTTCTGAAGGACCAGAGATACGTGTTTTTCAAAGTAAGTCTGTTGGTAGGACTGAATGTGTTTGTTACAAAAGAAGGCTTTTATTTGGCAGGGGGAGGAAGGCAAAATGGGAAGCGAGAAGAGGAGAGTGTTTGTGGGTGTGTGGGTGTGAGGGTGTGAGGAGGTGGGATCAGTAATTGTGATACAGAAAACAAAAGACCAAAAGGAAGAAAACAGTGTTGAAGAAATGTTTTGTTTTTGTTTTTAAATACACAGAAGAGCCTGGAAGTAAGTTGAGAAAAGAACACAGGCAGTTTTGTTACTATTGAGTTAAATATGACATACATTTTTAAAAAACAACCCAGACTAATAGAAATTCTTCACATACAATTCTCATTTTCTGTTTTTCTTCATGTATTGACATTATCAGGTCGGTTAATGTTTGTTAAATTCATAATAAAAAATAAAATACAAAACTAAAATGCATCTCTCTCCCTTCTTTGTAGCAGACTACAAAGGTTTGGAAGGTTTGGAAAAGGCAGCTAAAAGGCTCAGCGGACAGAGCACTGGGCCTGGAATCAGGAAAAGCTGAATACAAATCTGGCCTCAGACACTCACTAACTGTGGGATTCTGAGCAAAACACTTGACCCTCTTTGCCTCAGTCTCCTCATTTATAAAATGAGTCAGAGAAGGGAAAGGCAAACCCCTCCAGTATCTTTGCCAAGAAAACCCCAAGAAGAGTCACAAAGTCAGATATAACCAAAAACAATTCAACAACAACAAAAATGTTTTTGCCACACACCATACTGACTTGAGTTCAGATCCTACCTCTGAGGGATCCTGGTTATATGACACTGGGCAAATCATTTAAGTTCTCATTGCTCTGGAAGAAGGTGAACCATGCCTTGGTAAACCGGGGTTTTCTCACCAGGGAGATATCCATTCCAATGGAACCACAGTTCTAAAACTATTCCTATCTACAGAAAGCTTAAGACCAGGACATCTTCCCTGGGACTATCTTCTCCAGATCCAAGGTCCTTTTAGGCCTGCCTCTTACTAAGTACATCTGTTAGCCATCACAGCTGGCTGCCTACTAGGCTCCAACTCTCTTGCTCCTGCATATGAGTGTACTCCTCCCTTCCCTTCTAGTACCCCACCTCCCCCCCAGGACTCTGGGATCACTTCCTTTCTCCCCTGAAACTCATGTTCATTTGCTCTCTTCCTCTCATTTGTAACAGTCATACATATACTTTCCAAAGTCTCTCCACAGGTCTTACCTCTTTTGAGTTTCCCATTATCTCTTCAAATATTTTGTTGCTGCTCAGTATTGAGTCATGTCTAACTCTTCCTGACCCCGAGGACACCCTTCTATCCTCCACTATTTCCTGAAGTCTGTCCAAGCTCGTGTTCTTTGTTTCCATGACACCATCTATCCATCTAATCCTGTGCCAGCTCCTTTCCCTTTTGTCTTCAACCTTTCTCATCATCAGGGTCTTTTCTAACGAGTCCTGTCTTATCATTATGTGGCCAAAGAATTTAAACTTCAGCTTCAGTATTTGATCTTCCAGTGAATCACCTAAATTAATTTCTTTAAATATTAATCGATTTGATTTTCTGCAGAGGAAGAAACAGAGTCTCATAGAAGCAAAGCAACTTAGCCAATATTACAAGTAAATGAAGTTGAGCAGACTAACATTTGGAACTGGGAAGCATCCTAAGACTTTTCTAATCCAACACTGTCCTTCTAAGGAGAAGGCAACTAAGTTCTAAAGAGCAGGAATAAGTTCCTCAAGGACACACAGCAAGTGCATGTTGTACTCTGTCTAGAGTCAGAAAGACCTAGGTTCAAATCCAGCCTAAGACACACACCAGTTGTGTGACCCTGTGTGAGTCACTTCACTTTTTCTGCCTCAGTTTCCTCAGTTGTAAAATGAAGATATTATCAAGTTGGGAACAGAGCTGCAATGAGAGTCTAAGTCTTCTGACAACAGTCCAATGCTCTTTCTACCACACTGCCTCTTGTTTCTCTTGTCTCCTAGTCACTTGATCTTTCCGCCACCCCACACTCTTTGATGAATTTGGAGCCTGAAAGCTTATATTCAGATTCTAGAACTGCCATTTACCACTTGTGTGATCTAGGGCAAGGCCTCTCTGGGCCTCATTTTCCTCATCTGTAAGATAAGGGAATTGGACTAGATGACCTCTAGAGTTATGATCCAGCCTTCTTGTCCGTGACCACACCTCTTCCAGGAGGATGAGGGCTCTGTTGGCTATGTGCAGACACACTGCAACTGTTTCCTGTTCTATATTTTGTCTCAGTATCTGCTTCTGCATTTCTCCCCCCAAAAAACCCCAATTGAGCTTCTGTTTCCTCTTCTTGTCACCCCTGCCCCCAAGAAGCCAAGAGCTACTGAACACAAAGAGTTGCAGATCCCCTAAGGAGATCCTTTCCCCTCAGAGTCAGGAAGCACATCACCTGACCTCTACCCTGATCCCCACCCCCCAGCTTCAAGGGGTTAGTTCTAACTACAGAGCGTTATCCTGATGGATGACTCCAATTTTGACATTTTTGTGAGAGGAGACACAGATTTGGTTTCTGGGCACCCAACAATGGGGGCTCACTAAGGGCAGGATAATGATGCAAAAAAGGACTGACTAACCACAATGCCTATAGTACTGACGAGAATTGAGGTGGATCAGGGATTATAAGAGCTGTCATGAGAACCTACATTTAGAGCCACAAGGGATGTTAGAGGTCATCCAGTCCCACTTCTGCAGAAAAGATGGTATACCCATTAGAATTTGATTCACTATTTCCCAGCTCTGCTACTTCCTACCTGTGTAATCTTAGGAAAGTCATCCCTCTATCCTAAACCCTGAGAGTCTTCCCCTTCCAAACTGATTCTTTTGGATAGGCAAACTAGGTCATCTTTTGATTCAATTCTTACCTAACCTTGAATCACTGAAACAACTGGGTGTTGCCTCAGACAAACTGAGACCTGTGAAAGACCTTAGCTTAAAAAGGCCAAGATCTCCCACTACATCCAAAGCCATTGTCAGTTGTTTTGAATTATGTCTTGCCACCGGACTCTGATGACTCTGGAGGGGAGAGTGAGGCAGATGACTTTGCACAGTTCTGCCTCACTTAAATCCAATTCACTTGCAAGTCAAGACATCCTCCTCCCGATTTGGTCCTCTTCGAGAGCAAAGGATACACAACAACTTCATGTAAACTAAAAGAGTTGAACTCCATGACCTCTAAAGTCCCTTCCAGCTCTAAATCTATGACCTCAACTGGAATCATGCTTCCTGTCCTCTGAACAGACATTTTGTAGGGTTGAAAGGTACTTAGAGTTGATACAGTGGAAAAATTGATGGATTTGGACTCAGAGGCCCCAGGTGCAAATCCAGACTCTGCCCCTTAGTGTGTCTGTGGCATTGGCAATCTACTTCAACTCTCTAGGACCTCATCTATAAAATGAATGGATTGGAATCTCAATTGTTGTTGTTATTCATGTCAACTTTTTGTGACCCCTTTTGGGGGTTTTCTTGGTAAAGATACTGGAGTGGTCTGCTATTTCCTTCACAGATAACCTTTAAAATTCCTTTCCAGCTTGAAAGTTATGATGATATAATCCTATGGAGGAATAGCTAGGTGGCTCAGTGAATAGAGTGCTGGGCTAGAGTCAGGAAGACCTAGGTTCAAATCCAGCCTCAGACAATTTCAAGTTGTGCGACTCCGGTCAAGTCACTTTACCTTTATTTTCCCTAAAATACATCTGACAAACTGCTTATTCAGTTCTCGTGCTTGAAGACCTCTGGTTATAGGGAGTCCCTGAGGAAGACTGTTCTTCTTCTATGCAGCATTCAGTTGAGGAAATTTTCCCTTTTCTCTAACCTAAATCTTCTGCCAGGTGCTTCTACCTATGGCTCTTAGTTTTGCCCTTGAAACACTTGAAAATCGTCATCATGTTACCCCAGAGCTTTTGCTTCTGCAGATCAAAGATACCCAATTCCTTCCATCAGTCTTCCATTGACTTAACCTCCAATCCTTTCATCATCCTGGAGACTCCCCTCTACACACTCTGCAGTTTGTCAATGTCCTTCCTAAAATATGATAGCACAAACCAAAAGGAATGCTCCAGATACAGCTCCTCTGTATTCTGGATGCCTCATTTGTCTTTGTGCATCCCAATATAGTTTTAGCTTTCTCAGCATCTACGTTACACCATTGACCCAAATCAAGTTTGTACGTCAATAAAATGTCCAGATTTTTTTTACTTACACACACACACACACACGCACGCACACACACAGAGGTGTCTAACTACACCTTCCCTGCCTTGTCATTGTGAAAAAGATTTTTTGAAACCAGATGTAAAGACTTGTATCTTTGTCAAAATTCATCTGATTAATCTTGGCTTGTGAAGCTCTTTTTCAATCCTCACTCGTTTCATATTTACACTACCTTCTTTCATAGCTATTTGGATACAAGTCCTGCTATCTTTTTCATTAGATTATAGGCTCCTTGTGGACAGGAATGGTGTATTATTCATTTTTGTATTCTTCATAGTACCTAACATAATGCTGGACATATAGTGGGTACCCAGCAAAAAAATTTTTTGAATAAATCAAAGAATAGGGGCAGCTAGGTGGCAGTGAACAGAGCACCGGCCCTGGAGTCAGGAGGACCTGAGCTCAAATCCAGCCTCAGACACTTAACACTTAATAGCCATGTGACTTTGGGCAAGTCACTTAACCCCAATTGCCCTGCTTTCCCCCCTGGGGATAAACAAACAACAAACAGACAGACAAATACATAAATAAATAAACAAACAAATAAATAAATAAGTAAATAAATAAACAAACAAACAAATGAATGAATGGATAGATAGATAAATAAATAAACAAACAGATAAATAAATAGATCAAAGAATGGATGTCACTGACACAGCTTATACAACTAGAACATTAAGGCTGCTTTGTCCTAAGGCACAGCTTTCTAGCTTCCAGGATAGGTGATGGGCTCTACAGTTGCTGAGAGAGGACAGAGTCCCCAAGCAAGGGAATGTAGACCCATATACACTGTTGTCATTTCCTCCATACTGCTAGCCCTTACCATCTGTCTTGCTACTACACCCTCTGAACTTCAAGCCCTTGCCATCTGTCCTGCTGGAGTACTCTAAAGAACCACCAGCCTTGCCATCCACCTTACGGCTAAACCTTAAGAACTAACAGGCCTTTCCATCTACCCTGTAGCTGCACCCTCCTATATCTGTTGCCTCCCCCCATTCTTTGGAGAAGACACTGTCTTGCTTTTCTGTCTGTATCAGAGTGCTTGGGACATAGTAGGTATATAATAAACCTCTTTTCATTTATTAATTCATTCACACTGTCAGGAGCCAGTGGGACCCCAATACATCTGCAAAACATGTTAATTATATGATGCTATATCTCTAGGAGTTGCCACATGATGCCCCATCTTTTCTGTCTGCAGGGCCAATCCTGTCCACTGTCTCAACCCACTCCACCCACTCAAACCTGAAGGTTTAAGAATGAGAAGATGAGAACATATGGGAAGAGGTTACAACCAGACAGATGCCAGCTGAGTAGGTGGGAATGTGGTGAGAGGAGGAGGGAGATGTTTTGGGAGCCAGGCAGTGATTTGAAGGACAGAAGAGACCAAGATTAGAGAGGCAAGGGGAATAGGAAGAAGGAAGCAAGAGGGAAAGAGATGAGGTTACAGCTCAGGCAAAGAGAGTTCTCTAACTCTGACTTAAGCAGTTTCCAGACGCATAAGTATATACATAGTACATGAATAGTACATATTCAAGTATATAACTCCCCACATATTTATACATCATCAGATATATCACATCTGCACACAGATCACATATTGTTGTTCTTGTTAAGACGTTTCAGTCATGTCCAACTCTCTGTGATCCCATTTGGGGTTTTCTTGGCAGAGATACTGAAGCAGTTTGCCATTTCCTTCTCCAGACCATTTTACAGATGAGGAAACTGAGGCAAACAGAGTGATGTGACTTGCCCAGGGTCACACAGCTAATGTCTGAGGCCAGATTTGAACTTGTGAAAATGAGTCTTCCTAATTCCAGGTCCAGTATGTTATCCACTGCCCCACCTAGTTGCCCCTTTGTATCACATATATACAATTATATATTCAAGTTAAACACACCATGTGCACTCTCTCTTTCTCTCTCTCTCTCTCTCTCTCTCTCTCTCTCTCTCTCTCTCTCTTTCTTGTACAACTGCTATTATTCCCTAAGTCCATTTTCCTGAATCTCTGGGTCCCTGGGACAGGACAGGGTGTCTTTGCTGAGGACCGGGAGACAGAGTGAGACACCAGGCAGGGGAAGAAATGAACAAAAAGTCAGGAGTTAGTAGGCATCTTTTTTTTGGTATTTGGAATTTGGATGGATTTGATATCTAGTTGTAGCTTAAGGTTCCTGAGGAATGAGAGGAACAGAGTGAAAGGGCCTAGGACTGGGGCAACATGAAAAACTTTGGTTCTGGAGTCAGGGGATCCAGGTTCCAATCCAGCTTATGAAACTAACCTGTGAGACCTCAGGCAAAGTCCCTTCCTTTCTCTGGGCTTCAGTTTCTTCACCCATCTAGAGATAGACTAAATGACCTCCGAGATCCTTTCTAGATCTAAATCTACAATAGGACGATCCTATTCATTCCAAAGGGACTAAAAAGATGGCCTATCCCCTTACAGCAATGGCCCTACCCCCACCATTGCCAGGCTACAGTCCAGTTTTTCATATGAGCCCCAGGATCTTTTTTAGTCTCCCAAGTCATACCTGCTGTCTTCAATGATAGTCAAAAGGTTAAACGCCTTCACCAAGTTGTCTCCTTCTCCCTCCATCCTGTAGGGCATCAGACACCTCTCCCCTACAGTCTGCCAAGCAAAAATGAAGGTGGGGGTTTCTAGCCACCAAGCCCAACAACAGCCCTACTGTGCTGACTGCAGGCTAAGCCAGTCAGGAAGTGAGCCCATCCTTGCTGGGGTGCAAAGTCTGCAGTCTTGTTCCTGCCTTCAGAAATGGGGAAAGAGGAAGTATCCCCAGAAAGGATGTTCAGAGTATGAGGAGCCTGGTCAGGACTGCGTGTGTGTCCTCCTTGACAGAGAGGAACAAAATCTGATCCTGAATGACCCACTGGCCTGAGGATCTGCACACTCAGCTTCTAAAGAGGGAAAGAGAACTCTATAGATCACATATATCTCCATTTCCCAGTCAGTGTCTGAGAGATACTGTAGATCATTGGCCCAGCACCCATACCTAACAGAATTAAGTGGAAGGGATCCCAATGACCATCTAGTCCAATTCATATTCGAGAGGAATCTCCACTACAAAATACCTGACAAATGGTCATACAGACTCTCCTTGAAGACCTCCAGTGAGGAGGAAGTCCACCATCTCTGGAGGCACACCATTCCATTTTTGGATGGGTCTAATTATTAGGAGGGCAGCTATGTGGCGCCATAGTGCATAGAGTGCTGTGCCTGGAGTCAGAAAGACTCATCTTCCTGAGTTCAAATCCAGCCTCAGCCATTTACTAGCTGTGTGCCACTAAGCAAGTCACCTAAACAGGTCTGCTTCAATTTCCTCATCTGTAAAATGAGCTGAAAAAGGAAATGGCAAACCACTCCAGTACCTTTTATTATTTTTTTGCTTTTTTTGGAGGGCAACTGGCGTTAAGTGACTTGCCCAAAATCACATAGCTAGTAAGTGTGCCAAGTGTCTGTGGCTGGATTTGAACTCACATCCTCCTGACTCGAGGGCCGGTGCTCTATTCACTGCACCACCTGGCCATTCCTGAAATGTCATTTATTTTGATTTTTTTTTTTTTTTGCTTTTTGGAGGGGGGAAGGTAAGACAATTGGGGTTAAGTGACTTGCCCAAGGTCACATGGCTATTAAGTGTTAAGTGTCTGAGACCGGATTTGAACTCAGGTCCCCCTGACTCCAGGGCTGGTGTTCTGTTCACTGCACCACCTAGCCGCACCATTACTCCGGTATCTTTGAACACAAAACTCCAAATGGAGTAATGAAGAATCAGACACAACTGAAATGACTGAACAACAACAAAAAATTATTAGGAAGTTTCTTCTTGATAGTAAATCTAAAATGACTGCTTTACAACTTCTATCCTCTAGGGCCAAATAGAACAAATCCAATCCCTCCTCCCTATGACAATCTTTCAAAATACTTGAAAACCGCTATCATATACCCCTTGAGACATGTGTTCTCCAAGCTAGACATCTTCCATTCTTTCAATTGATCCTTATATGGCATGGGTTCAAGGCCCTTCACCATCCTGATTGCCTTCCTCTATAGGTCAATTGTGCATTTCATTTCTGTTGTGTCTGACTCTCCATGACCCTATTTGGAGTTTCTTGGCAAAGATGCTGAAGTGATTTGCCATTTCCTCCTCCAGCTCATATTACAGATGAGGAAACTGAGGCAAATGGAATTAAGTGATTTGCTCAGGGTCACACAGCTAGATTTGTCTGAGGCTAGATTTGAAGTCAAGTCTTCCTGACTCTAAGGTTGATCCTCTATCCATTGTATCACCTAGTTCCCTTCTAATCAGAATGGCCTTTTCCCTATACAAAACATCTCTCTCATGTCCATCCCTTTGCATAGATTATCCATCATGACAGTTTTCCCTCTGCCCTTAGAATCCTTTTCTTCCTTTAAGAATCAGCCCATTGCTTCTGACACTTTACTACAGTATATTTAAAATATTGCCCAGAAAAACCACAAGTCATAGTATACACAAAGAAAATTTCATATGAAAGGAATGTTTTCTTTTTTTCTCAGTGACATAAATGATGATGACTGTCTTACTGAATAGTATATGCTGAGCAATAAAAGTTCAAGCTAACTTTCTTCATTATAGCAAACCATCTCTTAGGCTAGGGATAGGACATTCATTCACCCCATAGGGCATGTATATTCCCACTCTAGTGCATACCTGCTTCTACCCTGTGATATGTATACTCTCAGGAGGTACTAGAAGCTTGTTAAGGAGACATGGAGAATATTTAGGAAATAATTATAATGTCCTATTGAAAAATTACAAAAGTAGCGTGCGTATACCTCATGATCAGAAAATCTGGCTTCTTATAACTTATCTCTGTGAATCAGAATTCCCAGTCTTGCTGTTCATCAAATGCAAAGCAAGAAGCAATCTGCCAGCTGAGAGAGATATGCAATAATCTCTTTCAAAAATTCTACCAAGAATAAAATTGATGGTTGACAAAAACAGAAGCAAGGGTCTCACAATTTGACTATATTCTGATAAACATTGAATAACTTTGTAGCATTGTAATGAATTTTTATGAATTAAATAAAATTTATTTGTGCACAGTTAATCTGTATGTTATTTTTAATTTATTTTTATGGGCATAGGCATGAGAAACTCTACAGTTTGTTTCCTTTTTTATTCTTCATCACATACTTTATGATTTATTGACAGGCATTAAAAATAGGGAAGGCTAGAGAATGTTTCTCTTTTTTTTTTTAAATTAATTTGTTTATTTATTTTTAGTTTACAACATTCAATTCCACAGTCCCTTGAGTTTCAATTTTTCTTCCCCTTCCTCTTCTCCCCCCCATCATGGCAGCAATGCACTCAAATATAGGATGTACAAATATCTTCACATTAATCATTAGTCAGGTTGAAAAGAAGGATTATAACTGATGGAATGATCAGTGGGAAAGAGAAAATAAAATAAAACAAGAAAAAGAAACAGAACAAGTAATTTGTTTCAATCTTCATTCAGACTCCACAGCTCTTTTTCTAGCTGTGGATATCTCTTTCAATCATGAATCTTTTGGAGTTGTCTTATAATCTTACATTGCTGAGAGGGCCCAGCCTGTCGAAGTTAGTCTTCATACATACATTGTGTCTGTCATTGTATAGATTTCTCCTGGTTCTGCTCTTTTCCCTCAGCATCACTTTCTATAAGTCTCTCCAGGTCATTATGAAGTCTGTCTGTTTCTCATTTCTTTTTTTTTTAATTTAGTTTTTATTTGTTTTCTTGTTTACATTATTCATTTTCATTACAATTTTGAATTACACATTTTCTCCCCATCTTGCCCCTGCCCCAATCCCAAAACAGCAATCCCACTGTAAAGCCCCTCCCCTGCTCTGCTCTCTTATTTTCTGGTAGGGCAGGGAGAGTCTCCCTATCCCAGCCCGTGCATATCTTAATTCCCAGTTGCAGGTATTGCAGAACTTTAAATTCTAGAGTCTTTCGATTCCTCCCCTGTCACCCACCCCCACTGGAAGGACACTCAGTTTAATACAGGCTATGGGTGTGTGACTATACAGGACATCTTCATAGTGGACACACCGTGACAGTGATCGGTGATCGTCTGTCTCGCCTTCCTATCCCTCCCCCACCTTCTTCTGTTCTCTACCCTGTCCCTGTCCGTTTACTGAAGTGTGTG
>JAQQSW010010335.1:0-13012 GCA_028646575.1 Pseudocheirus occidentalis | reverse complement strand
AGTCAAGGCAGAGTTAAGCCTAGTTCTAGGGGTACCCAACCCCCAACACTCTTCTAAAGATTAGTTCAGAGGCAGCTAGGTGATGCAGTGAACAGAGCACCAGCCCTGGAGTCAGGAGGACCCGAGTTCAAATCTGACCTCAGACACTTAACCCTTACTATCCATGTGACCTTGGGCAAGTCACTTAACCCCAACTGCCCTGCCTTCCCCCCCTCCAAAAAGAAAAAAAAAGACTAGTCCATATTAAGTGTTAGGAATGATGGGGGGAAAGAGGCGGGTACCATGCAGGAGGAAACACCATTGGCACCAGCGCAGATCATAGTATCATCAATTGAACTCCCCCAGTACTTCCGACACGAACTCTCTGACACGAGGGGCAGAGCTGCTTGCTGGAGCTTATCGGCGGTCTTGCTATCTGCAAGGGCCCAAGAACAGCATTACGCAGTAGGCAGAACCTCATCCCACTCCAGGAGTCCCAAGGGAGAGAAAGGCAGTGGCAGTGTGGTATCTTCCAGCCAAGACTTTCAGCTAGGATCCCTCCTTGGTGTCCTCTCACCCCTCTCCCAACTCACTAGTATACTTGGTCACCCCCCAGCCGGTGGTGACACAGCTAGTGCCTGCAGGGAAGTCAGCAGCAGAGCTGGCAAGGCAGACAGAGGACACGGTGTCTGTAAATTGGACAGGAGTGGCCAGCTTTATCAGAGCGATGTCGTGGGTGGTCGTGTCGGAGTTGTAACTGGGATTCTGGAAGACCTGAGGGAGAGATTGCCATGGTGAAGGAGATGTCTCCCTGAACCTCCCTCCCCTTCCACTATTAGGGCTATCCTGGCCCCTGGAGGTCTGGCTTAGTTTTTTCCATCATTCTTAAAGTCCTTGGCTGTCCTCACTTCTACCTCATATAATTCTTCATTTCCTTCCAAGCTCAAGTGCTGATAGCTACAGTAGCTAATGCTCTTCTCCCCCATTACTTTATTTATTTTGCATATAAAAGTGTGTGCCCCATTTAGACTTCAGCACATTTTCCTGGTTCAGTAAGAGAGCTCAGTCTAACTTATGGCAACTATTTGGGACATTTCCCGAATCTTCTTTCTGCAGGTCAGGCTAGAACCAGGCAATGGCTATCTATTTGCCCAATAAAGTCCAAATAACTTTGGGAGTCAGGTTTGCTCAGTTTAAAAAAAAAACCCTCCAACTTTTTGGTTTATAAAAACGAACTGTTCTACATGTATAACCTATATCTAATTGTCTTCTCAGTGAGGGTGATGGGGAGGGCAGGAGAGAATTTGGAACTCAACATTTTAAAAACAAATGTTAAAAATGTTTTTTTACATGTAATTGGGGAAAAATAAAATGCCAAATAAATAATTTTTTTTAAGAGAAGAGGTTTTTAAAAAAAAGAAAATGAATTGCTGTGAGGAAGAGGGACCCAAGACAGTTGTGTCCTGGGAGTTAGTTCATTTTCGCTGACCTTTTCATATGCAAATAAAGCCTTAGCAGAGACTCAATGAAGTGGGCCAGGCTTCAGTCCCACCAGAAAGGGCCTTAGTCTTTGGTCTTTCTCTTTCTTTTTTTACCACTACAAGTCTGCTGAACCCTAAAAGGGGCACACTTTGAAACATAAATATTTTTAATTTATTTATCTGTAGAAGATGTTTCCCCCAGTAGAATATAAGCTCTTTGAGGAGATGAGCCCGTGAATTTTTGTTTTTGTATCCCCAGATGCGGCATCATGTCCTGACAGATTGTAGGCTCTGGATAAATGCTCATCGAATGAGTAAGTCAATGCATGACCCCTGCCTCCATGCCTCTGGGGATCCTGCCAAATGCTTCCTTTAGGAAGGTGGACCATTCACCCCTGAGCTGACCTGGAAAGGTCACAAGTCATACAAGCCATAGGGCCAGGGGTTCAGAGGCTTAGGCCACAACTGCTCCCATTATCCCCCAAGGTATCATGGCCCCATGTCTTCAGCCTAGAGACTCAGCTGGTGTCAGCCTGGGGGCTCATTCTTTAGCCCGTAGCTGTTTATCCTCCAGTTTAGAGCCCCTGTCCCTGAGTTCTGGGAAGGTTTCACTACTTAAACAAGGGAGGAGAAAGACCATAGAACATCCCCAGCCCCCTAGCCCACCCACCCCAGCACTGGCTGCATCCGTACACTGGCTGCCCCTCTTCTTTTCCCACTCTAGCCTTTAAGAACCCATCCGAAGACCCAGAAAAGGTGACTCAGGCCCCTGAAGCACAGATTGGACAATATCATGTTAGCTTGGTGATGGCAATAGTTTAACCCGGGATGTGTGACTTATGGCAGCTGATTGTTAAATTTTTAGTATGAACATTGACAAAACACTGCAAATGAGGGCTTGATTTATTCTTTCATTAATTGTTTAGACTGAATAAAGTGATGGACAAGAAGTTCACAATGCAGATTACTATTAAAAGTGTGTCCTGCATGCAGTATTCCCCTAGAGAGCTGGTTGTTAAACATTTATCAGCACACTCCTAGTTCTAGCCCTTCTGGCCTCTATAATCTGTTCTCTACCTCTAGGTGAGCTAGTAAACTGGCCACCTCAGAACTTCAGACCTGAGACAGCCTGGAACAATGAATCCCTGGGATTGGAAGACCTGAAGTCAAATCCTGCCTTGGGTGTTTCCCAGCTTATGCATGTGGGACCCTAAGCAAGTCACTGTCTGTGCCTCAGTTTCTTCACCTATAAAATGAGGGGGTCCCTTTCAGCTCTAAATCTGTGATCCTGTTTCAATGATTCAAATCTCCCCCCAAATCTTTGCCAACTTAGCTCCCAACTTAGCTAACCCTGTTACCTGCTCACCCCCACCAACCCAGGCAAACTTGTCTATCCCAAGCTGGCTCTCTGCTCCCCCCTTCCCCAGGAATGTGCTTAGGTTGACCAGTGAGTGGCCCAGAAATGCAGGCTCAGCATCACTGGGAGCCTGCCGGAGGGAGGAGTGACCTCTGTCCTTTGCAACAATGTATAGTACCAAAGCCAAGTATGGAAGATTTGGGGAGTAGCCAATCATCTCTTCTTCCTGTTGGGTTCTCAGAATCTTATCTCTTTTTTTGAATTCCTATACTGTGTTTAGACTCCACCAGGAAGTCCAGCCTTGACTGTGAACTCCCCAAGGGCAGGTCTCACTCTCTTCCCCTCCACCTCCCACTGGGGCTGCAACAAGGCATGTCCTTGGGGTGATTGGACTCAAGAAACATTTTGGTTTATCCATCGAGGATGGTACATTGTAAAGAGTCTTGGCTTCAACTCTCAGCTCTACCAATTATTGTCTATGAGGATCAAATCTTGATCAAATCATTTAAATGTTCTTGGCCTCAGTGTTTTCATCTCAAGAAAAAGGAGATTGGATTTAATGAACCTTATGGTCCCTTCCAGTTATAAATCTGTGAACTCATAAGGCTGGTTAGTTTATCTTATGCAGAAGTATATTTTGTGCTAGGAAATATACAGAGGCAAATATGGCAGCCTGACCCCCTCAAGAGAATTAAGTCGAGCTGGAGGTCTGGACAGGGAAACCTTGAAGGTTATTCATTGCTTCTCTCCCACCCACTCTTTTAAGGAACCTCAGAGCCTGGCCATACCTGGCTGATCGTCAGCACTTGGATGTTCTCCTTATTAGAGCTCTGGTCAAACTCACCAGCAATCACCAAGTCTGATTTCCTATAATAGAGGGAACAGAGAACTAGACCTTTCCCCCATTCATGGAAGAGAAAGTTTCTACCCCACAAGGCTATCCATAAGGCATATCCATACACAAATGGAGCACCAATGGACTTCATCTGGTATATTTGTGTGCTGTGCTGGGAAGGGTGGAGGAAGATTCAATTAAGGACCCATTCTGAAGGGGGGCACATATTCTGTAGGCCACCCCCTTGCTCCCATACCCACACAAAGCTAGAAGAGCTAATTTTCCTTTGTGCCTACTTATTCTCCCCATATTTTCCTGGAAATTCTAGACCGTTTGGTCTTGTAAATGAATTTGGTTAGTGTTTTGTCTGATTCCATAAAGTAACCAGAGGCAAGTTTGCCCAATGAAAAGAAAATCTGAACTGATCTTTACTCAGTTACTACCTGAGTAACCAGAGACAATTACTTAATAACGTCTCTGAGTCTCCATTTCCTTGACTGTGAATTACATGTGGTTGGCTTGGACATTGATAATCTTATCTGGTCCCCTCTAGCTCTATGTGTGTTACTGTATGGTGCTAACCCTTTAATTGCCCTAAATCTATACGTTAATTTAAGCCATGTCCTCATTTTTATTAATATTGGTGCAACCCAACCAAGAGCCATAAACATCCTTCTAATTATTTGTTTCCTTTTATTTCTGTAAGAAACATTTTCTAACTGTATTTCTATAAGTTTTTGAGTGTTCTTGGTAGATTGGTTCCCAATATTTTGTTCATTTGGAATGAGATTTCTCTTTCTATTGTATTGTCCTGGGTTTATTATTACTATAGAGAAATACTGCTGATTGGTTTTTTTTTGTTGTTTTTTTTTTGTTTTTTTGCTTTTTGGAGGGGGAAAGGCAGGGCAATTGGGGTTAAGTGACTTGCCCAAGGTTACAAGCTAGTAAGTGTTAAATATCTGAGGCTGGATTTGAACTCAGGTCCTCCTGCCTTCAAGGCTGGTGCTCTATTCACTGTGTCACCTAGCAGCCCCCTGAAGCTAATACTTTCTACACCTTACCAGACGTCACAATGGGCAGCAGTGACCACCCAGTATTCATTGATGATTGATCCGCCACAGTAGTGGAAACCGGTTCTGTCCTAGAAGTAGAGAAGAAAGAGGAAACTTTTATCCTCCAAGTTTCAGACGCTACAGAACAGTGCAACCTCAGGGACTCTGGAGCTCAGGCACAGCCTCAGATTGGGGTAGTCAAGGAGTCTGTCTGCCCTGTTCAGCAGGAAAAGATTGGAATAGTTTTGAGAAACCTTGCCAGGTCCATGGTCAACGTATCTCCCTCTTCTGTCATGAAAAGCCCTAATGTGAGAGGGCTCCGTGTCCCTTACCTGGCTACCGGGCTGAATGTGTCCCTGGACTTGGAATCTATTTCATTCAATTCTAAATGAAGGGATAAGATGGGAGTCTTACCTGAATGGAAACTTGCCAGGGCCAGGAGCCGGGGACAGCATCTTCACCATTGACAATCCTAGCCAAGCGACTCAGGACAGGCTGAATGGCAGGGACACCACAGCCTAGAGGAGATGTCAAGTGTGGAAAAGGGAAAACTTCAGGATGCTGACAAGCCCTAAACCTGGAGCCAGGTTAGGGATCTGGGTAGCCCAGCTGCTCTCTGATGGAGAATGAGTCTTCCTTTCAGATCTCAAAAGTTCATTTTTCACACATCTCTGAAGTATTCACTATGTAATATAAAGAGGCAGCAAAGAACTGTGTTCAAATGTAGCCTCAGACTAATTGCATGGCTCTCTGGGACTCATTGTTCTCATCTGTAAGATGGAGGAGTTAGAATCAGTGATTTCCCTGGTTCCTTCCAGCCCCAAATCTATAATCCTAGGAGGATGTCAGATGACTTTTCTAGGCCTCGGTTTTGTCATCTGTAAAATGGGTAAAGGAGTAGCGCTATCTCCAAAGTTCCTTTCAGCTCTAAATCTGCGGTCCCAGGATCCTAGTATCTGCATTGTAGTTGTCTATCTTGACTAGAACATAAACTCCATGAAGGCAGGCACCACGTTTGACAACTTTATAGATCTTCTGTTAGCAAGCCCAGTGGTCTGAACACAGTCAGTGCATAATAAATCGTAACCTCAGAATTTCAGAGATAGAAGGAGCCTCAGTAGTCATCTGGTCTGTAGGAAAAAAAGCATCCTCCCATCAACAGATGGATGGTCATCTAGCCTTTGGGACAAAGTGCTCCAGCAAAGAGAACCCACACTCTTCTAAGGAGTCTGTTTTGTACAGCTCTCCTTGCTAGGGAATGTTTCCTTGTATCAAGCCTGAGCTGCCCTCTTTGCACCATCTCCCCCATCGCTTCTGTTTCTACCCTCCCTCTGCCACATATCCATCCTTCTAATATTTGAAGACAACACTTGTGTCCCTCCTAAACCTCCTGTTCTCTAGGCTAGAGATGCCCAATCCCATCAATCAATCCCTATATGGCCCTTAACTCAAGACTCTTGACTGTTGCTGTCCTCTGACCAATCTCCAGCTTATCAATGTAAGGTGAGACACACATTTGTTAAATCAACTAATTTATTTAGACACACTCTTTGTCTGAATCCTATTCATCTCTCAAAGCCGCCTCCTCCAGGAAGCCTACCAGTGATTATTACTCTCTTTTATGTTCCGTAGAACTTACTGTCATTCTATCTTAGACTGCTTTGTACTGTTTGTGTGTGTGCTGGCACATGCATGCATCTTATCCCCCTAAACTAGATTAAGCTGTGTGAAAACAGGGACTGTGTCTTATGTTTGTAGCTCCCACAATGCCTTGTGCCGAGCAGGCTCCAAGGAATACTTGCTAATTTATGGATCCTGTCACTGTCTCCTCTGAGCTGTCCTGTTATAAGTGTGTTACTGTCTCACCTGAGGGATCATGGGATTACTGAGAAGTCTTCAGAGATATGGTAACACCAAAGGAAACACCCCAATTCTCTCCCTAGAGCCCTTGACTGGGGGACCACCCAAGACTGTGCCCAGGTCAAGGGCATCCTGTCTGTTGGCCCAGGGGAACAGGGACAATGGGTCTCACTGAACGCTATGGTTTCCTGTATCTAAAGGAGGAGGAGGAGAAGAGAGAACTGGCACAGAATTCTGTTCCCCCAGAATCTTACACACACAGACACGCACATGCATGCACACATGCACATGCAGACCCACACATGCATTGTGTATGCACACACATGTACATGCAGCACTTACCACCCTGCCCCATTCAGCAGAAAAAGATTGGAATAGTTTTGAGAAACCTTGCCAGGTCCATGGTCAATGTATCTCCCTCTTCTGTCATGAAGGGCTCTAATGTGAGAGGGCTCCGTGTCCCTTACCTGGCTACCGGGCTGCATGCGTCCCTGGACTTGGAATCTATTTCATTCAATTTTTAAAGATCAGTCCAGATCTTATCCCTGACAGATACTAGCTGTGTGATCCTGGGCAAGCACCTTCATCTTTCAGGGCCTTAGTCAACTCTAAGTTATGACTGAATTGTTAGACCACATTGGTGGAAGGAGTTTCAACAATGGAATATTCAACAGATATAACCACTAGCCTGGCCCAAGCCTCAGCCACAGTATTGATTGTGGGGAAATGCCACAGAAGCTCATTCTGGGATTCTGTCCATATTTCTATTTTTGCAAGGTCCATTGGTAGATTTCAGGGGGCAGTGGGTGTTAAGAGGCTTCATGAGTGAGTAGAAAGAGTACTATTTGTGGATCATGGGCCTCAGTACCCTCCTCTGTAAAAATGAAGGGATAAGACGGGATGATCTCTAAAGTTCCTTCCAGCCCTAGAACTCTGGTTCTTTCTTCTGGATATTTCAGATCAGGAGACACCCTTCCTTATTGTCAATGGAGAGCCTACCCTGTTTCCCAGAGGGGACCCTAGCACTTACCTAAAGAGGTGCCAATGAAGGCAAAACAGCAGAGAAGGCCCAGGTAGGACATGGTGTTGGGGTTAAGGCAGTATTGCTTGCTTCAGAATTGCAATCTCCTTATATATTCTGGTCCCACTAATCATACACTGGCCCTGTCTTTTCCTCTACACCTCTGTTATCGAGAGACCTTGGGGTGATAAGCACATAGGCTATGTGACCCAATCTTCCTGAGCACCTTTCCCCATGTTGCCTGAGGCCCAGGTTCATGCCAAAGGAGAGTTGGTATTGTTACTCGAGACCATAGTAACTACCATTTTGCTGGCAGAAGCGCAGCCAAATGACCCACTGACTTCCAGCACGGCTGAATCCAGCCAGATGCCAGCAGGCCTCCCAAGGGGAGGATCATCTGGAGATCTTTCCACAGTGAAATTTAACAAGTATGTATTAATCACATATTGTGTACCAGGCACGATTCTAAGTCCTGGGGAAAGGACTTAAACTCAAAAATCAAATGTGAATGCCTGAAGGCCAGCTTGTGCAAATGTCAGTAGAAGGTTGTGTGTGGAGACCAGTGAGTTGGCAGTTAGGCTGCAGTGCAGACTATGGGAAGGGGACTCAGTGCGATGAGAGAACCATACTGGGAAAGGCTTTCACTGCTAAACATGAGCTAGCAGAAGTAGGGAGTCACTGAGTCACTAGAGCTTCTTGAGAAGGAAGGAAGAAAGGAAGAAATATTTATTAAGCACCTACCAGGTGCTATACTAAGCAATTTACAGATAACTCATTTGAGCCCCACAATAACCCTGAGAGGTAGGCGCTAATATGACCCCCATTTCACAGTTGAGGAAACTGAGGCAGATGGAGGTCAAGTGACTTTCCCAAGGTGACATGGCTAGTAAATGTCTGAGACCAGATCTGAACTCAGGTCTTCCTGTCTTCAGGCCCAGGACTCCATCCACTGGACTATCTAAAAACCTGCCTCTTAAGGGAAATAGCATAGTTAAAACCACATTTTGTGGGGCAGGTAGGTGGCTCAGTGAACACAGCACCGGCCTGGAGGCAGGAGGACCTGAGATCAAATCTGGTCTCAGACACTTAACACATACTAGCTTTGTGACCTTGGGAAAGTCACTTAACTCCAGTTGCCCTGTCTTCCCCCTCCAAAAAACCCCCCACAAAAACCAAACCAAAACAAAACAACAAAACCATGCTTTATGAATATCAGTTTGGCATCAGTCTGGAGAATGAGTTGGAAAGAGGAGAGTTTGGGTTCAAATAGACCAATGAAAAGGTTTTTCATAATATTTTAGAGAAGAGACAATGATTACATATAAGAAGAGGTGAGGATGGAGAGTTAGGGATTCCTTCAAGACTGGGAATCTGTCTGACTTCAATCAGAAACAGGGGAAATTAAAAAGAAGGATGGGAAGAGAGAAAGATGGTAAGTATTGGACATACTGAGTTTGAGATACATGTAGGACATCCTTGTATTAATGTCTGAGAGGCAACTGGAGCCCAGAAGAGAGAAGAGGAGTAGATATGTATATCTGGGAGTCCTCTCCATAGAGATGAGACTTGAAACTATAGGAGCTGATGACATCACCAGGAAAGTATGCAAAAAGAGAGGACCCAAGTCAGAGCCCTGGGGTGCATGTACATGTAGGAGGTAGGAGGTAGATGGTGAGAATGAAAAGGGGATTGCCAACGTTCAAGCAGACAGGGAGGAGAGGAACAGAGAGAGAATGGTGCCAAGGAAACAGAGGAGAAGAGGAGGGGATTACCAATGGAGAAAAATGCTATAGAAAGGTCAAAAAAGATGAACACCAAGGAGAAGAATTTGGCAAAGGATCGTTGGTAACCTTGGAGAGAAAAGTTGTAGCTGAGTAGCGGAGTCACAAGTCAGATGTTAAGGAGGTTAAAGACTAATGTGGAAATATGTTTAACATGATTGTACATGCATAACCTTTAAAAAAATGTTAGAAAGTAGAGACAATGAGTGCAAATAGCTTTTTCTACAAGTTTGGCTGTGAAGCAGAGGAAAGATAAAAGCTGATAGCTAGAGGGGATGGTAAATCCGAGTAAAGTTTTTTTGGTATGTTTTTGTAATTTTTTTTAAAGATGGGGAGAGCCAGGTATATTTGTCAGCATTAGGAGAGGATCCAGTAGATAAGTAGACATTGAAAATTAGACAGAGAGGAGATAAAGAGAGGCGTAAGCTCCTGGTAGACAAGATGGAGTTGGGATCAGCAAGGAAGAGAGAACAAGGGAAAACACTGAGGGTATTCGAGCTGTAGAATTGGGAAGAGGAGAAAACCGGTAACAAGCAGCCACATTTTCTTTTCTGTGACGTATGAGGCAGGTCCTCAGTTGAGAGGGAGAGAAGAGTGGGTGCTGTAGGGGGTGGAGGAGAGAACATTTGGAACAGAGGTTGTAGGGAATGGCAGAGAGTGAATCAGAGAAGAGCAAAATATTTGGCAATATTTCTGCAGTAGTAGTAGAAGGCCCAGTTAGAATTACAGAACAGATTTCCAGTGGACCCTGTCAACAAAATTCTATAGCACTTTTTGAATGGTCTATAGCCCATGGTGCTCTTTATGGAGACACTGTGGCAGCTGCAATCTTCTAAGGAAAATTGTTTAACTTCTTCAGTTTGAATTCAACAAAGTAGGAGCAGAGAGGATGCATTGTGGGAATAATCGAGGTTGGAGTTTTGAAGATAGAAAGGAGAAGGAAGGGCGGCTAGGTGGCACAGTGAATAGAGCACTGGCCCTGGAATCAGGAGGACCTGAGTTCAAGTCTGGCCTCAGACACTTAACACTTACTAGCCGAGTGACCTTGGGCAAATCACTTAACCCCAATTGCCCTACCTTCCCCTTTCCAAAAAAAAAAAAAAAAAAAGAGAGAGGAGAAGGGAACAAAAGATCTGAGGACAATTAAAGGATGAGAGTCTAGAATGAAAACAAGGTGAGATCAGAAAAGAGATGAAGGATTGGGAAACCGGAGAAAGGGTAGAGTGAATGGGGATTGCCCTAAAGGTGAAGAGCAGGGTCAGGAAGAGACACGGGGAGGGCAGTACAGGCAGAAAGGTCCAAACAGCAAGAGGCCTTTGAGAATCAGGGATGGTGGAGGAGCACTTGGGAGTGATGGTGACCAAGGATGTGACCATCATTGTGTTGACTTGTTGGGAATGTAGAGATCGTGGGAGTCATGGATAGTGATGGACCAGGAGCAGATGTTGATCTGTAGGCTGAAGGGCAGGGCTTGGGGTGGAAAAGAAGTCATTGAGGAAGGTGTTGAATTCCTAGAGAATGGAAGCAGAAATGACCCGGTAGATGACTGCCCCTGAGAGCTGCCTAAGGCTGTCTATCAGGCTGGAATGAACCTTAGAGCTGCTGGCTGAGAGTAGGGAGTGGTATGGAAATGGAAAAAGCGAGTCTTCCTCTTTTCCTTGCCCACTGTGTTGGCGAAAGAGAGAAGATGCATATGATACTGGAGAGAAGGGCCAGGGATACAGGGGGGGACCTGGGTTCCTGCAATTTCAAAAAGATGGAAGGAGGATGAGAGAAAGAAATCTAACCAGAAGGGAACTTTCTTTCTTTCTTTCTTTCTTTCTTTCTTTCTTTCTTTCTTTCTTTCTTTCTTTCTTTCTTTCTTTCTGAGAGGGGAGGCAGGGCAGTTGGGGTTAAGTGACTGGCCCAAGGTCACACAGCTAGTAAGTATCAGGTGTCTGAGATTGGATTTGAACTCAGGTCCTCCCGCTTCCAGGGAAGGTGCTCAATTCACTGTACCACCTGAATAGAAGTTTCTTAATGAAGAGACATGAGTTCTGGAGGGTACAGAGGAAGGAGACTAGAGTGAGATAAAGCATAGGAGAATGAGGACTGGCGGGTGTCACTGTCAGGTGACTGACAGGTTCTGTGCATAGTTGGTGGATGTCCCAGGTGATACCTGCCGCCTCGTGGTGGCAATAGCAGCCCCATCAGGCTCATTGCTCAGCTTCCTTTTTGTTTTCTTAAATTGGATTTTATTGATGCGTTTTGTTTTTACTTTGCAAATATTTACAAATTATTTTTACTATGTAAAAATTCTCTCATTACAAATTAAAACCTTTAAGCAAAACTAACAATACAGTGAACCTCTGAAAGTGCCAGTAAATGTTTCACTTTTGTAGCCTCCCATAATCTCTATTAAAAACAAACAAAACCAAATAGAAATATATTCTCTCCCCATCCTATCTTCCATCCCATCTAAAAGAAACAAAAGAAGGGTGGCTAGGTGACTCGGTGAATAGAGCACTGGCCCTGGAGTTAGGCCCTGAGTTCAAATGTGACCTCAGATACTTGACACTTAACTAGCCATGTGACCTTGGGCCAGTCACTTAACCCCAATTGCCCTGCCTTCTCCCCTCCAGAAAGAAAGAAAGAAAGAAAGAAAGAAAGAAAGAAAAGTAAATTTCTTCTAACAAATATGCAGAGTTAAGGAAAACGAATTCCCTTAGTTGATGTATGCAAAAATATATCTATGCCTCATTCTGCACTTTGGAGTCACTCACCTCTTTGACACAAATGACATGCTTTATCCTTGGTCTTCTGGAATCATGAATGATTGTTATATTGGCCATAATTCTTTTTTTTTTCCTTTTTGGAGGGGGGAAGGCAGGGCAATTGGGGTTAAGTGACTTGCCCAAGGTCACATGGCTAGTAAGTGTCAAGTGTCTGAGGTCAGATTTGAACTCAGATCCTCCTGACTCCAGAGCTGGTGCTCTATTCACTGCACCACCCAGCTACCCCTTGGCCATAATTCTTATGGTTTTCCAAGTTGTTCTTTTCTATGGTGCTGTTATTGTATAAATGGTTCTCCTGGTTCTGCTCATTTCATTCTTTGTCAATTTATAAAAATCCTTAAAATTGTTTCTTTTTCTAACATTGATGTTAGAGAATAAATTGTTCTGTTCCTGCTCACTTAGCTCTGTACCAGTTTATAGAAATCTTTGTGCCTCATTTTGAAATCAGCAGCATAAGTCTTTCATGATATCCATATGCCACAGGGCAGTTAGGTGGCATCATAGTGCACAGAGCTCTGGGTTTGGGATCAAGAGGACTCATCTTCCTGAGTTCAAATCTGGCCTCAGAGACCTACTAACTGTGTGACCTTGGGCAAGTCACTGAACCCTGTCTGGCTCAGTTTCCTCATATGTAAAATAAGCTGGAGAAGGAAATGACAAACCCCTCCAGGATCTTTGCTCAGGAAACCCCAAATGGGGTCACGGAGAGTCAGACAAGACTGAAAATGACCAAACAATCACAAATTTGGCCATTCCCCAGTTACTGAACTTCCTTTCAGTTTTCTGGTTTTTTTCCACCACAAAAAGAACGACAATAAATGTTTTTGTACATAAAAGACCTGATCACTTTTGGGTTTAGTCCTAGTAGCGGA